>AUWJ02009711.1:0-19952 GCA_000468175.2 Phytophthora cryptogea
ATGTGGCACATGCTGCAGCACTCAAGCGTGTGTTGAGATATCTGGCATCTACAGTGAACCAAGGGGTATTCTACAAGAATCAAGATCAACAGGACGAGAAGAACGTGGTGATCAATGGCTTTGTTGATTCAGATTGGAGAAACTGCCTCGAGACGAGAAAGAGTGTATCTGGCTATGTCATGACGATGGCAGGCGGGCCTGTTGCTTGGGCGCAAGACGCCAGAGCATAGTTGCTTTTAGTACAGCAGAAGCGGAATATGCTGGTGCCTGTGAAGCATGTCAAGAAGAAGGACAGTCGATCAAGAACGTGTTGACAGAGATTATTGGTGCACGTGACCTTGAATTCAACCTTGGAGTTGACAACCAGGAGGCGATTTCACTTGCGACTCACCCCACATACAGCAGAAAGACTCGACACATCGAGTTGCGCCTACACTTCGTACGTAAAATGGCACAACAAGGAGGGGTTAACCTGTGGAAGGTCAGAGGTGATATGAATCTTGCGGACCTGCTGACAAAGCCCATGGGGGTCACGCGTCTGAACGAGATGAAGAGATTGATTGGGATGTACCCAGATACTTACCAGACTGGTCGTGAATTGAAGCGGCAAGAATTTCACGCAGAAGCATTGAAGACGTCCGGTCCTGCTGCCAGAAGTGAGCAATTCCGAGCTCAGCTTTAGCAAGCTTTCTCGGAGGGCGGCGTGTTAGGAATCTGCGCAATGTGTGCGACAAAATGGCACAGTGTCGAGTCCCAGCATGGGACCAAGGTGGTCGGGAAGCCAAAAGAAGCCAAGCTAACGGTACGACATAAGGAGGCGCCCGACAGTTACTCAGTTTGTGTTTTACGAGGAAGCAAGAGCCAGACTCAGGAAGACTGTCGCAGTGGCAGCTAGGCGTAAGGAGGTAACAAGTTCTGTTTGCTTCCTACGCCACCGCGCAACAGATAATGCCTGTCGGTGTCGCGCTTTGAAAAAAAAATACGTGGAGGCCTTGGTCTTCCAAACACAACTTGAACGTAAAAGGTTTGGCTCCACGAAATAAAATAGCGCGCAGTCGTGGTGTGAGTCAGGAGACAACTTTCAGACATGCGTCTTAGGGCTAGCGTGTGGTGCACATTAATGAGTTCAAAATGTTTTTTTAAGCATTTGTGTCAAGCATTTGTAAGACGGCGGTGCTACGACAGAATTGGCTAATTCTGATTGGATAACATGACTAGATTAGTCGTCGAGTTGATTACTTAAGTATATGTAGTTGCCCTTCTCTTTCGACGGCGGATTGGCAGTGTACGAGCGTCGGAGGGTTGCTGAAGAGCTTCACAGATTCGCCGAAGTGTAGAAGCTGCACGACCAATCCTGTGAGATTTTCTACCTTCTGTAGAAGGCTTCATGGACACGTTTTAATGGCGATGTCAAACAAGTTGTCAGCTTCCTGCTGCGTGGTTAGTGGAGGCTCTTGCTGCGTCACTGAGGTTTTACTCGAACTGTCCACTCTGAATATCGTTTTCGCTTCACTTTTGTGGAAAAATCGGGTGGTTACAGCCCCTTGAACGGCGGATACCCCATGGCTCGGTTTCCAAACCACCTTAGATGCTTGAACGGCGGATACCCCGTGGCTCGGTTTCCAAACCACCATAGATGCCAGACGCCAAGGCAGGGATAGGGAAAAAAATAGCTTTTTGGGCAATAATACGTACAATAGTGGGGCCAATATTTATTATTGAAGCAAATTGCAAAAAGTAAAGGCTGGTGCTACCGCCCATGTTTTTCATTAGGGCTTGGGAACCTGAATCATGGGTAATGCCCATGAAAAATATGGTTCGTCCATGATTTCCCCTAAATATATTACGGAGTGAGGTATTATATTTTGAATATGTGTTCACCATGTTGCGCCACGGCCAAAACATGTTTGCAGTGCCACCTAAAAATTGAAGACTGAAGGCGATTCCGGGCTGTCGGACTATCATACTGCATGGAATAAACTACTTTATGTCATAAATGTTGTCCATTTATTTGCCATACCGAACCATGGCTAAATCATGTTGCTAGGACGACGTACAAATGGAAGAGTGATCCGGTGGCTGAGACGTCGGCCAGAAATCACACTCATAACCCAGAACTACGTTATGTAATGTACCCACCATTCATCTATATCGCAACATGGTCAAAACAGCTTGTAACGTGCAAAGTACATGTATTCATCGTCATATCTGCGTTTCCTAGCCCACGGTTGCTTTGGCATCCTTACTAGCGTGGCTAAACTCTACCACCGCTCGCAGAACATCCCACCGCCGGTTTAGAAGCCCAACCTCCGTATAATCGCTGCCCACTCCCTTGAGAAACCGACGCAAGAAGAACAAGCAGATGAACAGCCCGGAATTATCACTGTGTTTATGGATGGGGCTGTGGACGGAGACGACTTGGTATTCTTGCGGGAGGGCCTTTCTCGAAATCTTTTCGGCTAGCTCTGCCAGGAGACTTTGGTTCGCTCGCTTGTCGAAACTGTCATAGCAGTAGATACTCGTCTTTTGCCGGTCAACGACGAGACATGTCCAGTGGTTGTCGTTGATATTCAGAGGGATAAACACCAAATCCTTGCCGGCGCCTGCTATCAAACGCAGCGTCCGCGGAGGGATTCGTTTGCCTTTACTAGGAGCCGGCGTATTCATTGTTTTTAGCAAAACCGTGGTGTTGCTCTCATATTTATCCGCAAGAGTCATCGCGAAAGCGTGAATAAAATTGTCATGGTACCAACACGCGCTGCGGGCGCAGTATACATGTGTCCAGTCAAGATGGAAACCCTCTCCAAACCCGGGGAGTCGCTCAAACGGCCACGCATCAATCACCCTCTTCGCCAGTGCAGCAGCTCCTTCATCTAGGAACTTCTCGTCTACTTAACCCATCAGCCATGAGTAGCAAATCATTCCTTCTCTGCATGCGCGCACTAACCTCCACAGATATTGCATTACCATCAGTTGCCGCTGCGTAAAGTCTCCAATTCCATCGATTGTTACCACCCAACATTCAGCATTATCGTCACTTGGTGTACTGACATCCACGACGTCTCCGTATGGCGTCTTGCTCTCAATCAACGCTAGGCACGCGCGAATCACAGACTCCGGAAGACGGTATGGAACAAGTACATTTTCCGCAACTCGCTTCTCCACTGACACCTTTGCATTTCTGTAGTTGGTGAATCGACCCTCAGTCGTGTTGAGAGAGGATGACAGATCCAGAAGCGGGGGCTCGCAGCTCTTAATGAAGTCTTCTACCTGGACCACGTCGTCTCCTCGGAGCGCACTTCGTAGTTTAGAGCCATTATTGTACTCCTTTCGCTGCTGACTGCGCAAGCGTTTTTCCTCGGTTCTGTTCTTTCGGGTGATCAATTGCGGCACTGAACTTGTCGTCGGGTAGGTCCGTTAGCTCTGCTGTAATGCGGCAGACCACACTTTGAGCGCTCTTGAACTTGTCGTGCTAAGTCATTCTCTTTTTGCGTCCAACCTCGTCGCTTGCTGTGCTGATTCGCAAAGGGGCTGCAGCTCTTCTTCAAGTGCCCCAACGCGAAGCCACCTTCCAGGCAAAACATGTCCAAAGCATAGTACAAACATGTCCGAATCATAGTTAAAACATATATGAGAATCATGAGTAAACGGGAACATAGACAAAACATGATAGCTTTTGCTCACCTGGCTGGTATGGACGAGTACGGAATGGTGAGCAAACGCGCGAGATGCTTGCGATACATCATCGCGTGGCGGCACGGCAACTTCATGGTTGCCGAAAACTCACAGGAGCAAGTCCAATCGAACTTATCCACGCGGTGTTCTCGCCCGTCACGGCGTAACGTCACAAACATGTCTTCGCCATCAATAACGTAGCTGCTGAAGTTAGCCACGTCCTGAGCAAACTTGTACTCGGGTGCAAATATGTCAGCCAGCCATTCGCTTGTCATACCGAGAAGTCTTCATCGTGGTTGATGTCACTTTGAGCCTCCGGCATGATGATGCGAGCTGTGTACTCGTCTTCTTTGCGTCGCTGGTGTTTAATCGTGGCGTCCAAGCATTGCCTCATGGACATCGAACTGTCCAGGTTAGCCTTCAATTTGCCAAAGAAGTTTTCCAGCCGGTTGTTGGTGTTGTTGCGGAAGTGTGAAAGTCCATTCGATGACGCATGACCCACATCTCTTGACAGTCAACCCAATTCTTCTTAAAGTAAACCCACAGAGCTGTGCGGTCACCTCCGCAAGCTAGATGCTTGAACTCGGCCAAGTGTTGTTGGAACTCATCATCTGACTTGGATTACACCATGTTCGACACGCAAAAATCCATCTGCTGCAACACCTCGCTTGAATACGTCCCGTACTTCATGTCATCCCGAATTGCGCCGCTCAGCCACTTTATAACGTGAAAATGACAGATCAATATCCGCGCTCTGGGAAACAGCGCTCGAAGCACTTTAATCTCGTTTGGGTCTTTGTCGACCATGATAACTCTCGTCTGCTCCCAATCGTTGACGGCCTGAAACTGCTCCAGTGATTTCTCCATATGCCAATCAGCACTTCGCTCAATCACTGAGTGCTGCACCGCTTGTCCTTGCCCAAACTGATCCATCACCATCAAAGTCAGAAGCTGGTAGTTATATCTCCAACATCAAAACATATCACAACATGGTTAAAACATGGATTTAAAATCACAGACTGAAACATGGGTAACCAATGCCTGAAACATGGTTGGGTCCCTCATACACCTGTTCGTCTTGTGGGTGCAGTCTACAAGCAGTATTTCTGGGAAGCGCTTGTACAACTTACGCATGTGCTGCGAACTGATAGTCACAACAGCAGTCTGCCCACTAGAGTTTTCATCGACCGAAGCCACATTTCCAAGCGCCTATAGCTCGAAACTCACCAACAGTTCCCCAACCAAATCTTCATCGCTTAATCTGCCACCTAACCAAAACGTGCGTTAGTTCTCGTATAGGTAATCGTCACTATCAAGTGACTTGCAACGCACCCGAGCTTTTGATCTTGGCAATAAGGTTGTAGACGTCTTTTAGCTGCATGTAGTGAGGGGTCCGCTCGCGTATGTAGTCGTAAATGCGACTAGCCTTGCTGCCACTCGCGTCCATCAGCTCGAAATCACTCATAATGAGCGCATCTTTCGGGATCTGACGCACAGAAGGGTATGCTCTGTAGCTTTCTTCGGATACAGGATGGCTGTGGCCATAAAACGCTTGCTTGATCTCGATCCTCCATTGGCCACTCGGTCGCTGAACAAACTGAGCTCTGAAGCGCATCGGGCAACCGGCACCTTTGACTTTGTGCCGTGGTCTAAGCCCCTTCGACCGAATCCGTGTCTTCCATCCGTGAGTACATATATAAACGGGCCCAGCTGTTCTGGCACCAGCGGCAGCTCGGAAGCAGGTTTGCCAGCGTTCTTCTTCATCCGTGCAATTTGCTGGTTAAGTAGACGAACATTTTGGGTTTCACAGATGGCCATCACCGTCATTGTGTGCCGCTGATACGTTTTCAGCTAGCGATCCCAGTGTTTCCAAGTCTTGTGGTGCCGGTATAGTACAGTTCCTCATTACAGTCTGTTATAGCACGCTTTCGGCTGCTACGCGATGTCGACGACGTGGCTTCACTGCTCTCTTTTTCTTCGGTCACTTCGTCGCTCCAATCGTCATCATCGGCGCCGGAGCTAAATGGAGCATCATCGCTGGCTGCGTCGTCCTCGATCTCGTCACTTTCCGCTTCCAGACCACGGACAGCGTCACCGTTTTCCCAATCTTCGAATCTCCCGCCAATATCCTCCGTGCTCTGGGCGTATGGCACGCCATCGAGAACAGCTTCACTCGTCATCAAACTTTCTGCTGATCGGCTTCACTTCCGGCTTCGCTGCTGTTAGAGGAGGTCGTAGCTTCGATGTTCAGCGCTCATAAGATGCTCGCGGCATTCTTTGTGCGCACCATGTTGCTGTTGGAAATCAAATCATTGCCAAACATGGGAAAACATGTAAATAGCATATTAGCATGATGGTCGATCAGTATGTCTGTATGCATCTACACAAATGACTGGCATTGAACGTACGTGGATGGCAGCTACAGACACGTGCTAGAATGCACACAAATGCGCGCTAGATGGCACACAAACCTAAAGGTATCATCAGGGAACATACGCCACCACAAAAGCGCTAAGATCCTTACCTACACGCGCTGTCGGGCCTCCGGCTCTTGGATACGCGTAGGACGGCTCCAGGCGCGATCTAGATGCTACACAAACGCGAAGTAACAGTTAGCGAGCATGCGCTTCATCGATGTACGATCCATAGTACATGACGCACCTCACAGACTCGCGCCGGAGGATTTCTGGGCCTTTGGAGAATGCAGAGGATCGGGGGAGACTGGGGCAACGAAGGAGTTTCCGCAGCAAGGCCTCGGCACCTTATTCACGGCAGAGACAGTATTTCGAGGCGTTAGTTTGCGTCCAGAGCGCTAGAACAGAGCCAAAGGAGGTTGAGTGGCGGCACTACCTGTAGATGGACGAGGCACTTCTTCCGACAGTCTTCGCGGTTCTTGGGACATTGGCGGGCCACGCAGGGGACGGGCGGCGAGCATTCCGCGCTTCTCGTGACACGTGTCAGAATGATGACGCCTGTATTTTAAACCGCAAAATATTTTAAATTACAAACAGGCCCAGCCATGGACTCAATCATGTATAAAACTTAGTGTACAAATCATGGGCTGTAGATTTGCCGAAAAGTAAATACAAAAATTGGACAATTAATACCCAATACAGTACCCTAAATGAAAACGTAATAAGAGCATAGAGAAACAAAGTCAAAGGACTGGTGACCATTGTGCATTCTACGACTTTGTTTTCAAACTTCTCGATCTCGCTTTGCAGACGCCAATTTTGAGGTGCTAACTTTTCTCCGTGCTAACCTTGATATGTGGAATGCAAGCACCCTCGTTAATACCACTGCAACCGACTGAGAGCTGTTGATGAGGACGTAGGTTCGATGATTGAGACTCATGTGACATTAGTCATTGTATTGCTAATTTATTATTATTGTTTCCTGCCGTATTGTAGTCGCTATTACGCAGGTGATTGCTCTTCCGAAAAATAAAACATTTTATTTTCCGATCCCTGCGCCAAGGGCACAGCATCGGGCAACTCAAAACTTTCTGGTCGTGTCCGGTCTTCTAGATCCAGCCTTGCGTGAGGAATGGAGAAGTGTGTTGCTATCTAGGGCGGCGTGGCGCGAGTACTAGCTCGCACGGTCGTCGACTGATGTACTACGAATATAGTCTGGTTGTCCTGTGCAGGTAGATCATTGCTGCAGCGAATGCTGGATACTTCATCTAGGCTTGGATCGGAAACGTGCGCTGCGAGAGCAGTACGACAAGCTCGAGCTTGGAGACGGGAGACACGTCGATGAGGCTGCGGACGACGGTGGGGTTGGTGCGGCCGATGACCTCCGGTAGTCGGTGAAGCTTACCATCTCGCTACCAACAAATTCTTGTACCACTGTATACTTCAAGCGGCGGCTCGCATTGCACGCTGCTTCTTTGATATAGACCGGCCTCGTTTAGGAGGTTCCGAATGCTGGACTCGAGCTCTTCCTTTCTCATTGCACCCGCCCCGATCACTTTTTCATCCAGCAACTTTGACATTCCGGTCAGCAGCACGTCTGGCATTCGTCCGATAGCTTGATGTGTAGGGGTTATGGCCAACGGGAGGAGCCGAAGGAGGCAAATGCTATGGCCAACGGTCGCCATGTTTGCTTTCTAGTTATGGGGGTCAATTTCCCCAATAGGAGGCGATCTTCTGACGTAAGACACCCGAGTTACAAATGCTTCTAACAAAATTCATTGTGCGTCAGGCCATAAAACCAAGGTGTTTTTCTGAGTATATAGAAACATTTTGCCCCAAATTAAGATATCCGGTTTACTCTGGCTTACAAAAGAGTAGTTTGGTCTTACAAATGTGGTTGACTTCCTTTTGCCGTTGTATTAGGTGGCATGTGTTATTGTTAAAGTTACCTTTTCTGGTCGGTTTGTTGACTTGAGTTGAAACAAAAGCAAACGACACGCTTAGTCAAGACTTCATGACAGCAGCATTAGCTCAATATGGTTTTCCTCCAGAATTTATTGATGTGCTACACACTGTCCACAATGTCACTAAGGCCAGTTACTTGGTCAACGGTGAAATGTCGGAAAAATGGGCGGTGAATTCAGGTATTCGACACGGCTGTCCTTTGGCACACTTATTGTTTGTACTGGTAGTGGATTTCTTAGGTCGGGGAATCCAATCAAATCCAGATATAAAGGGATTAGAAATACCAGGATCGGGTGGGGGAAAACATGATTTTATGGATTTGTGGACGATAGTACAGTGTTTCTATCTGATACGATGCACCTAGAAACTCTTAGTATCTGTTGTTCCTGGAGCAACGCCGTGATGCCGTTGCTGAGGTTTGGCTCATCAACAGCAACACGGTGCGACTGCTGCGGTAAGTGTGGATGGTTAAGGAAAATCAAGGAACATGGACAGTTAGTCAAAGGCTGGAAGCATGGACGGTTGCTTCACGGACCGTTTGTTCCCCAAGGGCATGCATAGGAAACAAGAGCAGTTAGTGCAAGCTAACGAACTGCTCAATACATTTCACTTCTTCATTTCCATCGGAAGCGACAACAAAGAATTCTTAAGCTGGATTACTACCAGCATGGAAGCAGCTGACGACGCAATGGTGCCGATCTCCGCAGCCAAGATGTCATTGCCGTCTACCCTCCACTGCCGCCGTTCTCAGACCAGAAACTACGACTAACGCAAGAAACCACGACTAGAACGGCAGTGCTACAAGGTAGTAAAACGAGGCGTCAGGGGAAGCCCTGGCCCATCGTTGCTGCAGCGCACCAGTGGAATGCTGGGCAAATCAGCCAGGTCCGGGTGGAGCAAGATCGACTTGCAGCACAAACTTCGAAATACCTGCAAGCACAATACGACCAGCAAGTTTCGCTAGTCAAGCAGCAGGAAGAGATGCAACGTCAAATGGACGAACATCGCAAATATTTAGAGGAGCAATACAAGATACTGAAGGCGGCAGATCAAGCTGTTGGGCTCCAAGGGCAGAGACTGGAAAGCTTAGCCGAAGCTGTGCAGCGGCCCGATGGGGAGCCTTCGCTTAAGGTGCAGCGCCGGCAGCTAGTGAGCAGTCACCGATGCTTCTACCGTTACTGTGGTGGCAGGGACGAACCGTCCTGTACCTCCGATGTACAGAAGCAGCTCTAAGATAGAAAAGCGGGGTTTATGGATAGCTACGCGATTTAATCAAGACGCATCAAGGCCTTGAATCAAGGGTCTCAAGCCAAAAATTTTGTGATGCCACTGAGTGCGTGCATCGAGCAAGGCACAATGGTACGTATTTGTGGTTTCGAGCCTGTCAAAGACGAGAAGGACGTCACCGAGACTGAGTGGCGAAATTATTTTTATTGGCGCACGTACCAGATAAGACAGCGTGCAAAACTCTGGACCGAGAAGTAAAGTCTCTCTGTGTGGACTCCGAGTTACAGGACGCGGAGTCATACATGTCGCGCCTCATGGCCGAGTTCTACGAGATTATTGATCGGTTGAACATGAAGGGAGTCGTACACACCGCGTCAAATAAAGTCGTGGGGTATTTGGTGGACGCTTTGCGGCCGCACTCGTTTAGGGCCGCTGTAATGGGCCAACTGGTCCGACAGAGTCACAAACCAACAAAGTCGAACCTCGCGTCGTTTTTAAGTGGCATCGAGGTGGACTGGAGGCGTTTATGAGGTTTAAAGCTCACATTGAGGCTCAGCAACCGGCGAAAGGAAATGGCAAGCCGGTGCAGCAACAAAACCAAGCTAAACGAAGTGCTGGAGGACAACAAGGTGTATGGCGCGAGGCGGGTACACGCCTTTATCGCCCAGGGGGTTGTATAGCGCGCCCAAGGTGGTACCTCAATACTGAATGAGGACGTCTTAGACTACCAAATGAGAAACGGAAAGTTCCCACCCCGAGTAGCGTGTGTACCTTGTGTCAATCCCTATAGATATCGTTTACCTTCGGGACTTTGAGGATTCCACCGGCTGAATGAGTTGTTAATACACAAATCGAGATATACAGAGCACCAAATGAACTCGACCGACTGGATGAGCCGCTGGTGTCAGTCAGTCCTGGATGAATACTCACTCGCGCGCACCACTTGCGCTAAATGCGTGACAATCTTACAATCAAATACAATTCGCTTTCACACAACAGTCAATCAATTGAGTACAAGGGGTGGCTATTACAACCTCCTAATACCGCAGGGTTAATATGAAATGGGTGCTCACTCGATGAGGCGCACGGCAATTTGAATATGGAACAGGCGGATCAACCCAGGTACGATACAACACTGGTCCTCGCTCTGATATCGACTTGAACGACTTGAGAGCCACACACCCGTCTTCTGAACAGGCGGGCTTCGAACGTCCGCGCTTGGGGCCCCCAGGAATTGGTCTGGGCAGCTTGTCCTCTTACGCGGCACCCGGACGCAGTCGTCTCCTTCCCAGGCGAAGCTCGGTCGAAGGCGCTTGTCTTGTTCTCGGCAATTGAACTCAGATTTAATGTTTGTTGTCTGTTCTTGACTATCTTCTACTATCTTCTGTCTTCGTCCTTTGCTCTCTGCTTCTCCTTTGTGGATACCCTTGATTCATCTTGTTTTGAGTATGGAGACTGTTGACGTTGACTCTTAGGCAGGTACACCCATCACGGTAGGTGCAGCAGATCCGTCGAAACGCAATGTCTTGGCGACCCTTCGTCGAACTGGCCTTATCGGCTTATTCAGTCTGCACTCAACTTGGACACCTTCACAGTGACTTGTGGTGTTTCTTGGTCTCTGGTGCAGTACGACTTCATTCATGGCGGAATCATACTGGATGTCGCAACTCATTTAGTGCGACCTTCATCCAGTGTGTCGTCATGCAGTACCTCATGGTATTGTGCGTTCTATTCGAAATTTCCGCGGGCGTCTGAGAGACACGAACAGCCCAATAGCGCACCCAATCGTGCAGCCTATCATACGGAATGAAATCTGACGTTCACACGGAATAAACCTCTGACTCGCCATCTTCCACCAGGACAATAACATGCACTGAAGGCCCCAGGACACCACTGCGATCTCCGTTCTGGTGTGGCCACGCATCACGTGCATCTCCATATCGTCCACTACTCGATGCACTACAATACGACCCTCTTCCCATGCCTAAGCAGCCATAAGCGCGTGAGGAAGTGGCTACTTCAGCGCCAAGGCAGCTAAAACATTCTCTTGTGGACTGAACCTGCCGCACTACCTGTTCAGGCAGCTCCAGCGGTGGTAGTTGAACACCCAGCACCGTTGAGCACCCGTGTGTTGCCTTTTGAGACAGTGTTGACGCGCTCAATGGTTCCAGTAGTCTCATAGACTTGGACCCGGTCCGTTCCGACTAGCTGAAGATGTACGCGTGGTGTTTCTTTAAGTAGTCAAGCTTGTAGAGTGCGTACAAGCAATGATACACCGTGTTGGTGTGGGCGTAGCAGCCTCCATGGTCTTTTGCGCGTTTCGCGCTGCCTCTTCAACTTCAACATGTATCTAGCATTCATTGGATAATAATATAGCTTGCATTTAATTTTGGCCACTCACAACGCAGCGTCGATTTGCTGTCCGCATCGCGCCTTTCTCCAAATCGCCCGACTTCGGCAAATTTGGGCGGAATTGGCAATACTCATTCAGAACAACATCGCCGTTGATACTGTACGTGATCCAGATCAGTCTTCTTGGGTTCCATGACGTTGTGTGTCTTGTGCGTGGGTCTTCTGGTGGGTACAATTGGTGCCTTGGTCAAATCAGAGCAAGCAGTGTCCAGGATACGTTCGCTGAACACACTTTCACGCCTTCGGGCTTCTCCTACCGTACAGGACTCAGCGGATCGGACTGGGTGCTTTCTTATTCGTACTGGATTAGGCCTCATCCAGCCGACAACTCCAAACCCGTGGGCCTTTACTTAACCTTGCATCCATCCACGTCGACTTCCACGCTCGTACACTCTCAAATTCATGTCCCATGCTGACTTTTCACTGGATTTTTCTGGAATCCGTCACTCATCGAGCCAGTCGGGCGATCCTGCGGGAAAATCTCCGATCACATCGTGTCATGTAAGTAAAGCGAGTATTGTCAGTGAACAGCAAATAAAGAGCAATATTGGGCAGAAGCCGAAAAATGCTGGAGATCAACCTCCGAAGAAGTGCTTCAAGTGGGGTGACCAAACCCATGGCGTTTTCCAACGCCCTGATGTTGCGGGTCCAACAGAACAAAAACCATTTATGAATTAACAACCGGGAAAACGTTTTGAAACCTGTATTGGCTGTGGCGCAACCGAAGAACGCCACGTCAAGGTCGACAACAACGATTCCGTGTGCTGTCATGGACACGTTGGAGACAGAAATTACCCCGTACAGCGCAGCTGAAGTGTCAATGGTGACAACAACATTGCTGAATCAATTAGTTGCAAAGGGTGCGCGGATTAAACACCAAGATATAACGGGGGAAGCTGAAGTCACGGATGTTGGATAAAAACCTGTGCAGGTCAAGAGTAAAGTGCAGCTCGATCTGAAGTTTTCGACTCCGGGGGGATCTTTAGTGCTTCGAAATGTTATCTGCTGGGTAACAGAGTGCGGTTTGCCACCGGGTGTCGGCGATTTACTACTGTGCCGTTTGATTATGGAGCGCCTGGGATACAGTCCGAAACAACTACTTGCTGCAGCACAGCAAGTTCGTACGGAATGGGACATGAGCGATGTAGGTGACAGTCCCGTTGGCGGCATTGCAAGTATTCTCGCCTATGCAGGGTCACGTCAGGCACTACTAACGACTGAAGAAGAGCGTGTACTAGAGGGGGGCGAGGATCGAGCGTGGTTTCCCGACTTCACCAGCGAGATTGATGCAGAGCGTGGAGAAATAAGGACCATTCTTCTGGAAAAAGTAGAGGAAGCTCGAAAACTAGGTGCGACGGCGGAATTTTGCGAGGAGTTGAAGAGTATACTGAAGACGTTTATTGATGTATTTTCGTGTCTTCATCGGCCGAGGTCCGCCGGTGGACATGCCACCCATGCAGGTAACACTGATGCCGGGAGCAGTGCCAGTTCGATGCAAAGCTCGCCGACCCGCTCTGCTGTGCACCGAGCATTTTTGAAGAAGCTCATCGATGCTCTGATCAGTGCCGGTCTGTGCTATCGCAACTCCCGCAGTAAGTGGTGCTCACAACAGCACGTTGTGAACAAACTCGAAGCAGGAGCACATCGCATGACAGTCGATGTCTGTGGCCCAAATGCATGGGTGGAGTCGATTGTTTGGTCGATGTCTATACTAGACGCTGTCTTTGAGGAACTCCGTGGTTCATCACGGTAGTTCTCGGTGGAAATTTTCAAAGGATTTTGGCAGCTTGCAATGGCAGTTCTCTGTCAGGAGATTTATTCGATTCTTACAGAAGAAGATGTCGTCATGGCGACAAGAGTGTTGATAGGAGGAACAAATAGCGTGGCGTACGTGCAAGCGACTGTCCAGCAAATGTTTGATGGGTTATTCAACAACGGATTAATAATTTGAATTGACGACTTGTTGGGCTACACGGATAGCGATGAAGGATTGCTAGAGCTACTCAAGATGGTGCTGACTATTTGTCAAGCTAAAGGACTCAAGTTGAACCCCAAGATATGCACGTTCTATCTCCGAGAAGTGCTTTGGTGTGACCGAGTAGTATCGGTTGAGGATATTCGTCACGATCCAGCCCGGATTAGTGCTCTTTCGAATCTCCCCGCCCCAACAACAGGTCAGGAACTGCAGCAATTTGTTTGTGTCCTGAGCTGGATGCGAGCTTCGCTTCCAGATTTCAACAATTTGATTGATCCACTTGTAAAAATGATGGAGAATGTGTAAGAGCGTGCTGGTGGCCGAAAGAAAACCCAAGTGCGAACGATAAAGCTTAGTGACGTTGGCTGGGGTGACAGCGAAGTGGCATGCTTGGCGCATTGCCAGCAGGCATTACAAAATGCGCTTCAACCAGCACACCCCGATCCTGAGAAACTTCTCCCGGTCATTACTGACGCTAGTAACGAACATTGAGGGCAGCAATTACTCAGATACCTAGGGATCAGGCTACTCGACCTCTTAGTGAGCAAGAACATCAACCATTGATGATGTTGAGCGGCTCGTTTTCAGGACCTGCCAAGCGGTGTGCCATCATTGAGAAAGAGACATACGCAATTGTTGACACGTGTCGACGAGCAGATTTTCTCCTACATCGACAGGATGGGTTTGCTTTATTTACTGATCATAGGAATCTACGTTTCATCTTCAAACCCTCACAGTGTTTCCAACTTTGTGCCCAAGTATACGGCGGTGTTGGTCAGAACGAGATTTACGACATCGCTGGTGGTGACAACGTATGGGCGGATCTCCTTTCACGTTGGGGGTCGTCTTTTAGGACGGTTTGTGCAATTCGGCGGGTTTCATTGCCTCTTTCCCCACAGTTTGAATACAATTTCGTATGGCCAACCATGAAGGCCATCCCGGAAGTGCAAAACGCAGTGACGCCACCCAAGGACATCACGCAGTCCGCTGAAGACTTGCTGTTTCGGTATAAGCAGGGTCGTATCTGGATTCCAGATGCAGCTACTGATATACAAATGCGATTTTGTGTGGTGGGTCATTTCGGTATCGCTGGCCATCGGGGCATGAAAGGGGTCCTGAAGAAAATAAAAGAGAAGTTCGCGTGGACCAACATGACAAACAACGTTGATTTGTTTGTACGGCGCTGCTTACACTGCGCTAGTACTCGTGGTGGGCCTCCACATGCACGACCGCTGGGTGAAACGATGCACACCGAGAAACCGAATGAGTTAAGTCACTGGGATTACCTTTTTATGGGAAAAGTGACACGGACCTGGGGTATGTGTTGGTGATAAAGGATGCTGCGCCGAAGTTTGTGTGGCTAATATTAAGTAAGACAGCAGATGCGGACACTACCTTTGTCGTATTGCTGGATTCGTTCGCTTCATTTAGCGTGTGTCGTTCCTGGGTCAGTGACCAGGGAACGCATTTTTTTTAAATGTCGTGATTGAACACATGCAGCATGTCCTCGGAGCGCGCCGCCACTTCACAACGGCCATTTGCCCGTCCCCCATACGTAACAACTTTGGGAATATTACGCCATCACACACCACATGCCACATCACGTCATTCACACTCCGGTGCCTGCTTCCCACACCTCCCGCCATCGATCGCGAGTCGTTGCAATACCCAGATGCCGCCCACCGATCCCAGGGACCGCACCACGGCACGCCCAACGCCGCCATATTCAAAGCAGCGCACTGGCCGTGCAAACATCAAAGCTACGGCCTCTCAGGCAAGGTGACACCTGCTTATGGCTGGCTATCATGGTCGATTATTTGTTCATTGCACGGAACGAATAGTGGTGTTGCAAGTTAACATGTTGAAGTTGGCACACGTTTCAGATTTTCATACGTCACAGAGTATCGCGTATACAGGGTATCAGGAAACACAGGTATCTGGTTTGAAAGGTAAGCGTAGTCTCGAGTCGTTGTATTTCTTCAGTGCAAGTCGTAACTTGGGGCTCATAACCGGATAGAACTCTCAGCTTAAGGCGTCTGTACTGGTTAATTTCCGTGAAGGAAAAGCAGCACGGGTTTTGCATTCTAACGTGACTCAATGGCGCATCGACAAGACTGACTTCAACTACGACGACTTCAAAACCAAGCTTCGCGCCGAGTTTGGCTGCAAGCATAATCAAGTCCAACTTAACAAGCGTCCGACATCTGCCAAACGTCCCCAAAACTCTTGGTCCGACTACTTATACTATCTCAAGTCTCATGCCAGGCAACCACAGCTTACTGCTGCTGGATACTTTCTGTGCTAATGCATGCCTAGATCTTGCAAGTACTCTGATCTCCCGCATCGATCGCTCAAACCAGAACCATCTGCAAGAGGCCGACCGCATGCTGACCCTCCTCGTAGATTTACGCGGTGATGGACGAAAACGCTCTTCGACTGGGCGTCCTGACCAAGCAAGTGGTAGAGCGGCAACCGACCAGCATGACAAGAGAGCGAGTAGCGCCGTGCAGCCGAAGTTCCAGACTCGTGGAGGAAATCAGCAAAAGCAGAGCCAACGAACCGGTCAAGGGCATGTCTTCGCCGCCTCGGCAAAGCCTGCTCCCAAGTTGATCTGCTATGTGTGCGAAAAGGATGGCCACCGAGGACCAGCATGCCCGGATCTCAAGCGCGTTAAGACTTTCTTAAAAGTAGGTGGACAGGCACACAATGCTGCTGCGTGTACCAGCGACTTTCCACCTCCAGCAGGAGACGGTGGCAAAGACGACGATTCCGATGGCGCTCTGTGGTACGCATCTACAGACGGCAACGGCCTCGATACTGAATGGATTCTTGATTCAGGCGCAACGCACCACATGTGTGGTAATCGCGACCTGCTGTTTGGAGTAGAGCCTGCGCATTTGAGAATCAAGATCGCGAACTCTGACGTTATCACGACGACCTTAAAGGGCAACTGCATGCTCCATACGGAAGTGGACTGTGTGAAGCGAGACATCCTTCTAACTGATGTCTACTACCACGAAAAGCTAGGGTGCATCTGCTGTCGCTTACACAACTCCGTCGCCGCGGCCTGAGCCTCGTTTTCGGGGAAAGATGCACTTTTCATTCCAGAAACAATGGTATTGTCGCCGAAGCTGTCGAACGAGGTGGTTTGTGGGTTGGAAATGCCAGCACGCTCGGCACTACAGGCAACCGTGCTCATGCACTATTCGTAAACGTGACGAAGAATTCACTGCAATAATGGCACGAGAGACTTGGACATGTCAACTTCCAAGATCTGCTGCGTATGGTAAATAATAATTTGGCGAACGGTATCGAGCTGAGGCTACATTCTGTATGGCCTGCGCTGAAGGAAAGCAGTCTCGTAATCTCCAACCTCAGCAAGACACGTCGGACTCGGCGCCCACAAACGAAGTAGGCGCAGTCATTTGCATGAACCTAAAGACGGATCTGCCACCAGATCGCAATGGCCACCGACACGTCCTGACCATTGTTGATCACGGGTCGAATTATAATCACGTCTACCTCCTGCACACAAAAGATGAAGCTTTCGATAAGTTCCTGATTTTCGCTAACGAGTCCCAGCGGCAGTACGACACGAAAATTAAAGTCGTACGTACCGACGGTGGGGGGGTTAAACGCACAGTCCGCCGAATATGGTGCTCGCCATGGAATCCGGCTCCAGAACACGCATCCGGACACGTCGGCCTCAAATGGAAAGGCTGAAAGGTTCCATCGCACTCTTATGAACTCGGCCTGAGCAATGCTTTGGGCATCTTCACTGCCACAGCTGGGGCGATGCTGTATTGTATGCGTCTTACATCCGAAATCGTGTCCCTACTCGTGCAAATGCGAATTACAAGTCGCCACTCAATGTGCTTGCCGGAAAGCAACCCAGGGTTTCACACATTCATAAATTCGGATGTAAGTGTACGGTGCACGTACCACGCAAAACTGGTCGAAGTCTGCACAAGCGAGCGGAAAAGGCGTTCGTGATTGGTATTTCGACAACTCAAAAGGGCTACAAACTCCTGTTGCCCCGAACAAAGCGGATCACCATCAGCCAAAAAAAAGACATCCAGAATGTGGATAAGCTGGACGTCCTGTATCCAGAAACAGCTGAGGTTCTTCGCCACCTTCACTGAGAAAATGTTGCTTCACCACCGGTTTGCATCACTGACAGTAACCCCGCAGGACACCTGAATGAGCCGGACGCTAGTGAACAGAATGAAGCGGAACACCCAAATAAACCGGGCATCTCTGCAGAAAGCAACATCGACAACATCGACAGCGTTCCAGAAGATTTTTGGCGCCCGATACCTGGCCATGTACTTCGACGCGTATTTGGTCGTCGGCGTGGTGAGCAACCGGCCGACTTTGAGCTGCCCAAATCATTTCTGGACTCATTTGCCGGCGCGTCCTACGCGTTTCTCACGATTCGCGCATCCGACCGTGCAAAGGAACCGAAATCCGTGGCGGAAGCCATGCAGACCAACCATTGGAGCGAATGGAAAGCGGCAATGGAAAAGAAACTCGCTGGTCTGGACGCGAACGGCACTTGGGAATTAATCGGCCCGCCTGAAGGGGCCAACATTGCCACGGCAAAATGGGTATACAAGATTAAGTTCAACAGCAACGGTGACCTAGAGCGCTTCAAAGCCCGTCTTGTGGCGCGAGGGTTCACACAAAAGTTCGGTGTTGATTTTGAGTCGACATTTTCACCAGTGCTGAAAATTTCGAGTCTGAGATTCATCGTGATGCTGGCTTCGACATGGAAAGTCAAGCTCCGCCAAGGTGATGTCCCAAATGCTTACCTTAAATCAGATTTGGACAAGCCGATTTACCTAAGACCACCACACGGAACGACTGGCGCAAATGACAAAAGCGTTTGGTTATTGCTTAAAGGCCTATATGGCCTCAAGCAAAGCGGTAGGCTCTGGATGGAGCTCATCGACGCATTCCTTCAATCACAAGGTTTTCAGCGTTGCCACATGGATCTTTGCCTCTACTTCCTACGACAAGACGGAATGATGTGCGTATTGGGGCTCTATGTGGATGACGTGTTGGTTGTGAGCCAGGACCCCAAAATTTCCGACGATACTAGTTGAGCGATTCAACATCAAGGACCTCGGTGAAGCTCAAAAATCTCTAGGAATTTGGATTGACTACACTGCGGACGGCATCATTATCCACCAGACTCAGACCACCGAAAATCTCCTGGAAAAATTCGCCATGGGCCAGTGTAAGGCAGTCTCGACACCGATGGACGTTAATCACCATTTTGTTTTTCAAAAAGAATGGAGATGCCTTTCATGACACCAACATGTATCGTGAAGCGATCGGCAGTCTATTTTGGCTATCCAACTGTACACGACCGGACATTGCAACAGCAACTAATTGCCTCTCGCGGTTCGTATCTTGTCCGACAACTGTACACTGGAATGGAGCCAAACGAATTTTTCGCTACCTCAAGGGCATCATGAATTCAGGCCTATTTTACAAGTTTGGCAGCGGTATCTGTGCTAAACTGACGCCCGTAATTTACTCCGACGCAAACTGGGCCAGAGATTCTTCAACCGCGAAATCAACTAGTGGAGCCGTTCTTCAGGTCAATGGGATGACCATTTCGTGGTCTTCAAGAAAACAGACAACTGTGGCCCTCTCAACTATGGAGGCTGAGTATGTTGCAGCCTGTTCAGCTGTACAAGACTGCATTGCGGTATATCAACTTCTCCAAGAACTAGGTTTGCTTCAAGCTGATGGGCACATCCTACTCCGTGTGGACAACAAGTCTGCGATAAAATCGATGTAGAACACTACTTCCACTCGACGGAACCTCAACATCAAATACCATTTTGAACGCGACGCCATCAGCAGCAAGAAAGTCAAGGTTGTGTACTGCTCCACTCAACACCAAGTAGCTGACATCCTCACAAAAACGACCGATCGCATCATTTCCTGTCGTCTCCGGAGCATGTTAAGAGTCGCAAGCATTGCTCAAGGGGGAGTGTTGCAAGTGTAATTTTCGCTTCAACTCGCAAACTAGGAAAGACAGTCAACGAAAGTTCTCTACAGGCTACCTCCAGCGCAAAGCGAGCAGACGATGGAGGCAGGCGTCCGCCCCGCAGCACGCTCGAGCGCGCGATAGGTCTTCGATTGTTTGGGGCGCTCGTGTACGGCACCTGACGCCTGACACGACCTCACAGTCGCACTCGACGTCCCTACGTGGCAACACAATAGGGACCGAGACGATACGTGTCGAGTGGCTGGTGCAGCGTTGCGATGGT
>KV738960.1:444-17384 GCA_000468175.2 Phytophthora cryptogea
GCTGCATTCCCCCTCAATTGACCTCCGTCGTAGCGTGTGCGAAAGCACTGCTCAGGAGGCCGTCAACCGGATAGTGAACACTCTGGCGTGGAACGAGGCCCCGTCCCGTGATGGAGAATTCTCTATCAGAATAAGAAAGACCTCGTCCCAGAATAAGATTACCCTAGTCTCGTGATTTGCTCAGTTTAAGGTAGACTATTAGGCGGACAATTTGAGTGAAACGGACAATAGTACTTAAGTACTCTAACAAGTGAGGTATGGGGTCAGCAAAAGCAATCTCATGGAGTACCTTAATGATTCTTTTAAAAGCTGCATGACGGATCCGAAACGCACCCTGAATATCATAGATTAAAAAAAATAGTCCAGAACCCGAGTGGTTGCCATGGTTTAGAAAGCAGAGTGAATCTGCTTGTATTTTGCAGCGTGGGCTCCACGGGGAAGAGCTAAACAGAATCTCTTGTGTTTACTGCAATATTTGCAGAAACGCTTTAGAAATGAACAATCCACTTCACAAAGATACGCGACTTGGATAAATAAAAGGGGCATTTGTGAACATACTGTACCGGCAAAATGGTACTGATACGCCTGCACCACCACAACAAAACAATTGACGGCTTGCTTCAACATTGCATCGCCATGCATGTGCAGTAATTGAACGAATGTGCATCGTGTGACGGTGAGTTATATTCTCAACAACTCGTATCGCATTACCTAGCATGGATCTAATCCACCGAAATGACTTCGACGTCGCCCTCCTTGGACTCCTTCTGTTTATCTTCCTCGCGCAGCTCCTGCTGCTGAGGTTTCGGTGAAGAGGTCGTCGCCGGAGTCTTCTGTAGCCAAGCATCTAATAACGGGTTAGCGGGCTTTGCAAGGGACGGTGTCGCGGACGAAGGTGCCGATACCGATTTAGCTGAGCCGGTACTCGGCGACGCGGACGGCTGCTTCGCTGGTGACTTCTGAGATGTAGCTTTCTGCGGTGTAGACTTCTGTGGTGTAGCTTTCTGCGGTGTAGCTTTCTGCGGTGTAGCTTTCTGCGGTGCAGTCTTCTGCGATGCTTTTTGTAGAGTAGATTTCTGTGGTGTAGCCTTCTGCGATGCTTTCGGTGGCGTAGATTTCTGCGGTGCAGCCTTCTTGGTTGCAACCTTTTGGGCAGCAGGTTTTTGTGTTGCCGCCATCTTAACGATGGGTGGTTGTGCTGCGGCTGCGGCCACGGCCTTTTGCTTTTCCAACTCTTGTTGCTGCTCCTTCTTTCGCAGTAGCTCTTGCCGTTCAGCTTCCAGCCGCTTTTGCTCTCCTTCATATTCGCGGGCCTTCCGCATCAAAGTCGACTCGAACACGGGCTCGATCAACAGCTCGGCTGTTAGCCCAGAGAAATGACTATCGGTACATGCGTCGGTATCGTTTAGCGAACACCAGAACGGACCGACAATTTGGGGTTCCAGCTTCGCTGGTTTCATTGTCTTCGCTTTCGCTCGCTTTTTCTGTAGCTGTGATGGTAACTTGTGCTTTGTCGCTGATCCTTCACCGCGTTCCATCGGGTCATCTTCGGCCACAACATCATCCATGTAGTCAACTTCATCTTCGTATGCTAGCCACTGATCTTCGTAGTCCAAATTGTCCTCGTCGGACTCTTCACCATCACTGTCGGCGTCAGATAAACTCTCGCCAGGTTCCTCTTCTTCCCACTCATCGTCGCTGTCCACAGAGTAATCGAACTTGGAAAACTGTGCAAATGGCCGGCGGCCACCATGAAAAAGTTGGCTTTGCGTGCTGAAGGTGCCATAATAAGCTGGACGGGCGTTTTCGTAGAACTGTAGCAGCTTCATTGTGCCCAACTTCGGGTCCTTGTGGCGCCGGGCACTCCAAGCTTGGAGAGAAAAGCTATCCGTTTCTTTCTTGGTCGCATATCGCTTGTTTTTCAAAGATGAGAAGATAGACTGCTGTGAAATCAGTGCTGTGACGGCCGATGAAGAAGCGGCAGCATCGTTTGAGCCCAAGAAATTGATGGCAGCATCTATCCGGGCCATCTTTGCACTTCTCGTCTCCCCTGATACCACATCCATATCTTGATCGCCTGTCACATCAATAGCAGAATCGCTTGTGCCAGCTCCATTTGAACCCGTACTATCTGCGCCAACATTACTTTTAGGTTGGACGAAAAATGACTTGAAGTTCTTTTGACGCTTTGAGGACTTGAATTCCTTCTCCTCTGCCTCGAGCTCGCGCTTCCGCTTTTCTTCGTCTTTCGCTTGTTGACGCTCAAGTTCATGCCGCTTCTTATCCTCAGCAGCTTGTCGTTTCTCCTGCTCTTTTGTCTCTCGGTCCCTTGCCTTTTGCACTTCAGCATCCACAACAAAACCGAACTTTCCGACTTTGGCTTCTTCGGCGCTCACCTTGGTCTCATCGACCGGCTTCTGATGTAAGAGCTGAACAACCCGTGCCAGTGTTTTTAGCTGTTGGCCAAGGCGCTTGCGATGCTTGCGCATTCGCTTTACAATCTTCAGTGCTTCATCCCCAAAGTACTTTTCAGGGGTGCCAACTTCCCATACCCACAGTGCATCCGCACTCGTATCTTCAAAAAAGTTTGCCTTTGCCGGTCGAACACCGTGCGGTGTGCGCTGTGCAAGCATTTTAATCTCCATTTCCACCGCCAAAGCTGCAGCGCTGTTTACGCTTTCGGTATCAGAGCTGACTATTGTGTTGTCGGTGGTTTCGGCTGCCTCCATATTAATGTCATCTGACTCGATCTCTTTTTTGAATGAGGTAAGAAGCTCGCTGGATAACATTGACAAACTCGATGTTCGCCCTTGAATACACTTTACAATTAAGCTCTTCACTTCGTGAGGAAACTCAACAGTTGAAGGTAACGCAGGTGTCTCTCCAGCACTACTGTTGGAGTGTGCGTGCTCTCGCAGCTTTTGCCATGTTTCGGAGAGGGCCTGGTGGGTCTTGTTGTGCTCGACAGTCACGTTCAGATCGCAATCTAATCCGGCACCATAGATATCCTGCATAAGTGCATCACTCTCCTGTTTGGAGTGCAGTAATGTCGTAAATTGGCGTGTCAGCTCCTCCATCTTCAACTTGTATGTGTCAATGCGGGCCTGAATAGCAGGGTCCAATGGTTCCATCGGCGCAGGTTTGGCTTCCGCCGCCGCCGCTTTCTCCTTCATTTTTTGCTGTCGCTTTGTCGGAGCCTTCGCCGCCGGTTTGGACTTTGCAGCAGTAACCTTCACCGTTTTTCCACATTCTTTTGAGGCGTCCTCATTTTCTACGACTGACTTGGCCGTACTTTTGGCCGTACTTTCATCTGCTGACGCCGGTGCCGTCAAATCAACGGTTGCATCACCAGTTCCAGTCTCCTGCTTCTCTTCAGCAGCAATTTTCTCTCCATTTTTACCGTCTTCGTCGCTAACATCCACGATCTCTCCATCCGAAACAACGGCGTCGCCTAAGATGGGGGCTCCAGCAGGCACAATCTCTCCCCCACTCTCCAGTTCCGCTCTCGCTCGCCTCGCTTCGGGCGTATTAAACACGTCTTCCTCATCATCCAGGTCCTCATCCTCCTCATCGTCCCCACCGACATTGGCATGGGGGGAAATGAAGCGTCGAGGCTGCCGCTTCTTCTTGGGCTTGGGTTTGGGCGACGCCTTGGTCTTTCCCTTGGTTTTAGCCTTCGTTTTAGCAGTTGCAGCCTTCTTCTTGGCTGCAGGCTGCTCCTTTGTCTCCGTTTTAGCCTCCGTTTTAGTCTCCGTTTTAGCAGCATCGGACGAGCCTCTCGGGCGCTTGGCGGTGCTGCTCTTGGCCTCCAGTTCCTTGGCCTCGTCCGTCTTCTCTCCAGGCTTCTTGGGCGAGAAAAAGGCCGAGATGGGGGCCTGTTTCGGACCCTTCTTCTGCTATAAAACCCCATACAAAGCGTTAGTACAGTGAGATCCGCACTCCCAGAGGCCGTTGCGTCGCTTTTAGGGCGATTTGGGAGGAACGAGAGGCCGGGAAATGTTCAGGAGACGCACCTCCACCATGTTGGCTGTACGGCGCGCCGACGGAGCGGCTGGGGATGGACGCAGAGGCGACGGCGCGAGGCTCCCCGGCTTACTTCCGGCTCGCTTGGGTGGGTTTGGCGTTTTGGCGCGAGGACGACTGATCCCTCGCTAAAGTGACCTTTTGAGTGACAGTGGTACAGTGTACCAAAGACCAACATGGCTACATTTGGAGGACGTTGAAGTGCGAACGAACAGATAGGATTCGTTGGCAGCAATTGTTAAGGTTGTGGGGCTGGAGGTGGCCTTGTCGTGGGCGTCGACTTTGCAGCTGCGGCTCGGAAAGCTGCTGTGTATGCTGCCGTTGGTGCAGGTACACGAGGCACTGCGAAGAATGGAGGCCTTGGGAAAATTGCTGGGTGAGTTGTTGCAGTTCTAGGGGCTGCTGGACGCCATGCAACCGAAATTGTTGGAGGGCCGACTACAGGAACTGCTGGACGCGCTATTACAGTAAATGCTGGACGCCCTGCGACAGGAACCGCTGGACGGACTGATACAGGAACTGCTGACGGTGGTGCAGTATGAGCTGCGTTGACTGTAGTGGGGACTGTCGGCGTACTGCTGGGACCAGCGACACTCTGTGTGGTAGTCGCTGCACTAGCAAGAGGTGTACTGGTTGAACTACCCCCTGCACCAAGGGTAGCAACTGGCTGGACAATGTTAGTTGGCGTGGAAGGCGGGTTGTTGGCGTTGACGCTACTATCTGCAGGTTGTTCACCGTTCGGGGCTGCGCCTTGCGCTGCCTGTTCCACTGCTGCCTGTGCTCTACGGGCCTCCGCCGCCGTCCTTCCTTCCAGCGCCTTCTCTCGCTCCAGTTGCTGCAGCCGTGCTTCCTCGCTGATGTAGTATTCTTCCACTTCGGCCATCTGCTCTTCGAACTCGTCTCGAGACACAAATCCGCGCGAGTAAATATGCTTCTTCTTTTCGTCACGAAGTTCCTCCGCTATACGCTTCGTGACCTCGTGGAACGAATCATCGACATCAGCTGTAGCACCACCGATAAACTCCTTCCATCTCTTTCCGGCGCTCTTCGCACTACCTTCTTCCGAGAAGGTATTCTTGTCCTCATCACCCTCACCAGGAGTTGGCATTTCAGCGTCGCCATCCCCAATTTTGCCTTCATCCCCTTCCACCTGGTTATTTTCACCTTCTTTTTCCTGCTCCTCTTCCTCCACCTCTTCGTCTTCGTCGTCGTCTTCTCTGCCATCTGGTGACACAGAGCGCCTTATACCCCTCAGATATGCTAGATACTCACTATTGTGCTTGGCATGCTCTTGATCCAGCTCACTGTCGTCGATCATCGAGCCAAGCTCACAATTCCAGCAAATGTTCTCGTCACCATTTTCTCTCGCACATTTCTTGTGATAATACTTTGAGCAGGTTGGACAACGTATTAATCTGGACGGCAGACCAGTTTCCTCACACAACTCACACATGACCTTTTCCGGGCGCGTTCGCGTACGCTCTCTATCGAGCGTCGGAACATACCACGTTCGATTTCCTGACACGGCAGTAGTCGCGGCCGTCGCGGGTAGTAATCCCAAATTCTTCACTTGTCCGTTATCAGGCAGACCTTGTAGAGTAGATGTGCTTGTTGCACTTGCGCGTGGAGTCGGCATTGGTGACTCTGCGTCGCTATCCTCCGAGTCACTCAGGTTTGTCAAATCCACAACATCTAAAAGTTTCAGCTGCGATCGGCTCACCTCTTCAGGGTCGTCGTCTTCATCAGCATCTTCATCTCCACATTCACGCATAAACGTCAAAAATTCAGGACTGCAATATCCCAGGACAGGGGGTTCTACAGGAGTTACTCCGAGGGGTGCGGCATTGACCTTGACAAACAAAACAGCGTCTGCATCGGAAGCGTCTGTCACGGCTGATAATGGTTGTTGCACCGGGACGTTCCGCTGCGATTCTTCAGAATGTTTCTTTTTCGGCAGCAACACATTGACAGCATCCGCTTTACTCGCCACAGTATTTCTGCTGGTAGTAGAAGGTACCTTAGCTGCGGCAGGAGTAACACCAACGGTACTTGTAGTCATTGAGTGCGGTCTTGTTGCCTTCGGTTCCGTGACTGGTGCCGGCCTTGACACTGATGGCGCCGAAGTAGGTAGACGCGTTGATGGTACTCCTGATGGCAAAGGTACTGCTGCTGGCACCGGTGAAGATGTTGAGGGTACTGCCAACGGTTTTGCTTTCGCTGCCGCTTTCATCTTGATATCCACCGTTGGTGGCGTAGTAGACGTTGCGCTCACTTGAGTAGAAAATACCGGGGCCGCCTGTACAGGTGCTGAGCTTGAGGCTGTAGGTGGCAGCGGTGCAGCACTAGCTGGAGTCAAGGTTGGAATAGATGCCGTTTGAGGCGGGTTTGCACTTGAAGGCGGCGCCGAAGGTTGTACTGCTGCTGGTGCTGCTGCAACTGTTTTCGGCGTTGGCAACGTTGATGCTACGGCTGAATTGATTGGAGTCGTGCCAGTCTTTGCAGCAGATTTTGAATCAGCCTCAGAAATAGGCTTCGTGGTTGTTGTCTGTGGAAGCGCTGGTTTGGCTGACGAAATTACCGCTACCATTGGTGTTTTCGCTGGTCCCATCACTTCATTTGCACTTGCACTTGCAGATACCGTTACTGCGGCGGGTCCCACTGATGTGGAAGTTGTTGTATCAGTTGCCTTGGAAGCTATTGTTTCTGTTACCTTGGAAGATGTTGCTTCTGTCGCCTTGGATGATGTTGTTTCGGTTGGCTTGGAAGATGCTGCTTCGATTGCCTTTGGAGTCGTGGCTTCAGTTGCCTTAGACGATGACAACGAACTTACTGCCTTCGGAGCCGGTGGGTGGCTTCGTCGGGCCGCCGCCATTCCTTCAAACACCGTGACAAAGTCCGGCGCTTTGAACTCTACCGAGTCGAAAACTCGTGATTGGAAAAGCGGGTCTTCTTGCTCAACACTCGACCCCGCCTGTTTAGCTTGCACTGCATCCTTCTCTAATTGCACAGCACCATTCCCTGTACCCCTTACATTTGTTGTAGCAACTGCATTTTTCTGTGTAGCTTCTCCTGATCCATTTCCTTCCCCCGACGTCTGCGTTGGTATCTTCACCGTTTGCGTCTTCACTTCTTCCTTTCCTTCTATTGCAGGTGGTGGTTTGGACTCCTCCAACTTTCGGTCTATTGTTTTCCCTTGAGCAGGTTTTGTCCCTTGTTGCAACGAATTCTGACTCGGAGGCATTGAAACTGGTTGTGACGAAGCAGAGTTCGACTTCCCTGTAATTGTAGGCGTCCCCGTGCCAACTGTTGGCAGTAAATTTTTGGCGCTTCCGTCCACCGCTCGTTTCCTCATCAAAGCTCCTTCCTCCATGGACGGGAAGTCGCTCTCTCTGAACGTCACCGTCGGGAACTCTCGACTCTGGAATAACTCATTTAGCCTGGTCTCGTCCTCATTTAGCCTGGTCTCGTCCTCATTTAGTTTCGTCTTTTCCTCCTTTTCCTGTTTCCTGCTCTCAATTGTCTTGGGGAAAACCTTATGCACCACCACGTCGTCGTCGTCGTCGTCCGAAATGAGGTCGATCACGTCCGGCTGCTTCTTGGGTGGCGCCTTGACTCGCTTGTCTTCGTGCTTCTTATTTGAGGTATTTTTAGTCTCCTCGTACCTCCTCTTCTTGCCATTTGAGTGCGCCATTTCCTCACGTAATCCGTTGGTTGAGGTACTCGCGCGGTCGCGGGTCCCCGATTGGCTGCTGCGCCGCGCCGTGGGGCGGAACGTCAGCGACTTGACGCGGCATTTGTCGCACACCTCGTGCTCTGAGCTGAAGTTGAGGCAGCCGCACTCCCGGCACGTCACGCCCCGAGCGCCTCGCGCCATAATACCTCCGATAGTGAACTATGGTTCCGACAACATCTCGCTGCGGATTGGTGGAAATTACGATTTATTTTCAACCAATCAGAAATACACTCAGCCCATCTCCATAAATGTAGCCATCGTGTCAAAGTACATGTTGCAGTTGCACTTTTAGCTCTAAACAAAATTAGCAGTGGCTGTTTTGGTTCTTTTTGAGGCGGTGGATGACTTGCAGAGCTGCTGGACGGAGGCAGACCACGTCATGCAGCCAGGCGATGCCCGGCTACGCGGAGTCGACGTGGAGAATGAGGAGGAACGAGTTGATTGGGAGGAGGACAAGCCTCAAGCTCCAATGGACGATCAGTACGACTCGTTGTGGGATGATGTGGACGGCAGCAATGCTCCGGAAGAGCTGAGGTCCCCACGGGACCACACTGCATACTCCATCATCGACTTGCTCTCCAGTCAGCTCCAGAACCGAGACATCCCGCAGTACTTGGATGAATTTGAAGTCGTGATCCCGGACGCCGAGGTTGTTGTTGGTGCCGTTCCCATTGAAGAGGTGCAGCGACGAGAGCAGCAAGTGGAGGAGGCGAGACTGCGCCAAGCCGAACTCGAGAGCAGCCTCTATCGCCAACGTGAGCTTCACCTGGCGCAGCAAGAAGCTCTTGCTCGAGAGCGACTGCTGCAAGAAGCTCGACGACGACATGCGGAGTTGGTGCTGAAAGATCGACAGGCTGCAGAGGCGATGCAACTGCGTGCACGGCGCATTAGCCACGTCTTTCAGCAAGCTGAAACGCATTTGAAAGACTCGTTGAAGAAACAGGAAGCTCGAGTGGAACAGCTCTATGGATCACTAATGCCTTCACGCGTACCACAAAGTCGAAAGCGATATCGTGTTGAATGGGCTAGGATACCGTTGACAATTCGGGTTCGCGCCCGAATGCTCAACGCTGTAAAAGATAAATTGCCACCTGGGCAGTATGTCATGGTGGCGACTTTGTACGATCGCCTGGGTGGACACGCTCTCCACTGGACAAACTGGGACCCGGAAGTATCTCCAAATGTGCAAACTACTAGCGAAAATAATGCGGCGCGGACGCATGTAGGCCGTCCAAACTTCACGCGGCCATTCTACCACCGCGGTCGCTTCTACAATACGGAAGTCCTGGTCAATCAAGATATGTTTGTGGTTTGTCCGCCAGATATCGAGCTCCGACCAGGAAATACGCTCGTCTTCGAGCTGTTTCTATTATCCCAAGCAACAGCAGCCGCGTATGCAGGAAATAATACCATGTCCATGCCTAGAAGGAGACGACGTCGAGGCGGTCAACTTTTGGACCAAAATATGGCAGCGCAGACTGATCATGTCGTTGCCTGGGGAGCTTTACCACTCACCACGCCCGAATTTCAGGTCGTTCAAGGTAAATTCAAGCTGCCGCTCCTCCGTGGGGAAATGGATCACACCATGGACAAATATCAAGACATGGAGCGGATGTATCAGCAAGACTTGTCTTCGTGGCTGTGCAATTTGTATATTCAAGTGTATCATCTTCCGAAGCCTCCCGCTGTGCTGCTCCACCGAGCACCACGAAAGCAGTTAAATGGCGATGAGCCTTTTGATGCGGAGATTGACGAACGTGGCGGACTACTTAGACTTATGCTTCCAGAAGTGGAAAACAATCATCAACGGTATATGCGTAAGATGTCTACTGCACCCAGCACCAACGTCCCAACACTTCGAAAGCGCTCGCGATCTCCCGTTCACCAACGTTCTAGTGGGTTGTTGACCCAAGAAGCCATTCCTCTGGAAACGGAGGACGAAGGCGGAGGAGAAGACAACACCAAAAGTAATGGGAATTTTGTCAGGGGTGCAGTGGTGAAACCATATTCCTCTGCTTCGACACTGTTGGTGGACGAAGAAGACTTGAACACTAAGAAGAGGAGAGACAAACAATCTCCGCGAATTTTGTCTCTGTCGCGGTGGAAGTGGAAACGATGGTTTACTCCAAGCAAGAAAACTCGAGTCTACGTAAGTTATCGTGCTTGCACTAATTTTCTGAATTGGTGCTAACACTCTTTCTTCATGCTGATAAATGAATAGTCAGGTGATGCAGTGGCAATGCAGCAAAAGCCCTATCAACCTCACAAAACAATACCAGTAGGCGATGAAAGTGACCGCGATCGCTTGCTTGTAGACCAAGCAAGTAGTCGGCAATTAGGTTCCGACGGGTTACGGGTGTCAGATCATTTGGACGGTCTTGAAGAAGACGAAGAATTTCCGGACGGTGGCGACGAGATAACCAAAGAACGACATCAACCGCTTGACATGGAGAACTACACATTCTCTGTAAATGCTGCGGCTTCAATGGAGACGGCACGGCATCAGCGATTTCACGCACAACGAAAAATGCACTACCTGCGGCACGAACTACTGGCAGATTTGGGCTTTTCAAACTGGCATACACTCGAATTCTGGCGAATGCTAGCCATGCTGCTTTTCTCGTGCTGGGTTCGGCTGTACGTCCACTACGTGACGCAGTGGCTCTTTTTGCGAGGCAATCGGGTACCCGTGTACGACTTTCAGCCTCGCTGGACGACATGCATTGTCAAGTATACCTGGCAGACGGTTGCCACCCAAACCGAGATTGGCCTTCTCTCGCTTGGCGTACTAGGCAACACGATCATGTTCAGTTTCCTGTCTGGTGCAGCGGCTTTGGGCCAACGCTACGTCGGAGATTTACCGGCGTTCGGCTCTAACTTTGTTGTGTGCGCTGGCATTGCCACAGTCTTGGACCCATTTCTCGTCCTCGTTGTCGATGTGCTTTCGCACCACTACGGTTGCTCGCAACTCAGTGAATGCGCCATTTCATTGACAGCTTCCGGTTGTTCGTGTGTAAATGGCGACTGGTTCAAGCTGTATGTTCGCTTCCAAGCACAGGAAGGCAGTGGTCTCGTTGGCATTTTCATTGTGCTGATTCTGTATGTTGCGCTCACGTGTCTGTCACTGGTGGCACTCTACATCTACCTGCTGTACATTCACATGAACGGACGGATGCTCGATGTGTATCGCCGCGTCCACGCCCATGAAGACGCGTTTTTCGTGCCTCATGATGCTGAAATTTCACTGCAAGAATTGCAGACGGTGTGTGCTCAAGCTACGAGATGGAAAGGTTCGCGTGGCACGCAACGCAAAGTGTTTGTCCATGAATACGCGCTTTCGGATCCACTGGACCCACTTTTCCGAGAAACCAACACACACATTGCCGTCTACAACGTAGAACTCGACGGTACTCGAGAGCTACACCGACATTTCCTCAAAATGCCTGATGGAGCAGTACTCGAACTGTTTGGTGAATTGGGAAGCAACACCGACGGCAACTGGAAAAGTGATGCCCCACAGGGAGCTGCGTCCCTCGCGTTGCTGTACAATATTCTTCAGGATGTGCAACGAGATGATAACTCGGCGTCGATGACTGGAGCCAACCTTTTTGATGGCCTGTAGTGAGTGATGAACTTCTGACTATGTATGGCTAAACGAAACACTAAAAAATGGTCTTAGCTCAAACAACGCGGTTCAACTGAAAACGATGTATAGCTAATATGGCATGTACGTGCACAACATTATGGTTCGATGGCTTGGTAGTCCCCATCTTCTGCGAGTCAGCTAGCTACGTTCGGTGGTGTTCGTCACGATCACGGCAAAAACTGCTTTCGCGTATCGGATCGGATTGTAAGCACGAGTGTCGACGTTGTTCACCTTTGCTCCTTGCAATCTCCATTTCAGCTCATCCAGGCACACCGAAAGATACTTACGTGGGTGCTCATTTGATTCATCAAGACATTCCCCACATTGCAATCTGCAGACTTGTGATCGTGTTGACCCAATTCCTTTTGAAGAAGCAGAAAATTTGTCCGACATCACTTCCTTTCCAGAAAAACTAAACGTATGGAGGGGACCCCAAAAACGAATGAGGAATTGATTAACGCATTTCGAGAAGCGAGTCAGCCGCGTGGCAAAGGTCCTCAAGGCAAGCAAGTGCCTCTAACTATCACGCACGAGATCCGTTTGCTAAGAGCGCAAGTAGAATCCATGGAAGAAGAACTTCGGGGCTTGCAGTCCAAATGGCACCGACAACTCAAGGACGACCGGGTGTTAGTTACAGCACAGCAATCTGTCCGTGAGAAGCACGCCGTTGCTCAGGCGGAGAAGGTGCACGAAGATCTCCAGCTACTACTTCAGCAGCAGCAAATACTGTTTGCTACACTTCAAGCAGCACTTCATCATGCACCGCTCCATTCAAGCGGAAGGGAAATGTTCGAGGCGCTACATTTCAACACTCAGCTCGGGAACGACCTTGTTGAACGCGAGAAATTGCTGCTAGAACACAAGAAGCGCTCGCTCGCCACACTCCCGTCGATCGTGAACACGTTTTCGCAAATGGCGATTGACAAGGCGCTGGAGTCCGAGGAAGATGAAGAGAAATCGATCACTTCGGTGCTGCCGTTGTCTCGGATCGATATCACGGGTTGCGAGGACTGCACGCTGGTCTCAAGCGTGTTTGTTACCGAGGTCCCACACACGTCGCTGGAAGACGTGTACGCTGCTGTCCTAGCGTACTTCGACGCCATTCCGACATCCATGAAGCGCCACTTTGGTGTTGAGGCGAAGCGCAGAAGGCTCAACGATGCTAACTCACCTGTTGTATATCGGTGCTCAACTTTCAGTGGTGGTGGTTTACCGTCGACTGTGAACAACATCGTGTGCTCCGAATTGACACCTTCCCACGGAATGGTTCACATCGATGCCGTCACGGAAGATCCTTTGTTTCCGCTGGGTGAGGAGAGCCCGTTGCAATACAGCATCTGCGGGTTGACAATCACGCCTTGCGAGGATGCAATCACGGGTAAAACGCTGTCGGTGACGCTGCGATGGACCGTAGTGTACCGCTACAATATGCGGCCGTATGATCCTGCCATTAAAGAAGACCTGGAAATCATCCGTCCTCTTTTGAACGGCGATCTGATCACTGCTTCGGTGGTAAAATTTATCCAGGAGAAGCAACAGCAGCAAAAACGTCCTGACAACTGGTAGTTTGGATGTAAGCATATTGCAGAAAACAAAAGAGCAACATGAACATAAGACTATGCTTACCTCTTGTGGCCTAACTTCGAATAGTGCTGCAGCTGAAGTGCATTTTGATTCACCAGCAACCAGATGATCCACCTGTCCTCTCATCTTAGGAGACTAAGGACTTGTAACGCTGTAGACAAGTGTTTTGGGCTACAAGTTGGTAGGCCCATGAGGCTGAATCTTTTACCACTTAGAAACTTGCGCGCAACAACACTTCGAACAACAACTTCATGAGTTTCGGCCTAACAAAAGCAGTTCTCCCTGAATTGGAGTTCCTGTCCAGCACTTCAAGCAGTTCCGACAACGACATAGCGGATCGAGATATCAAGAAGAGACGACGAGTACCCAAAGCTCAGACGGAAGTCACCTGTATAACCAAAGGAAAACGTCACCCGCAAAGGAGAACTAAAGGTAGTCTCGGTGCTGCTCATGAGGTTCGTGCGCTGAGAGCTCAAGTTGCGTCCATGGAGGAAGAGCTGCGGGGTCTCAAGTTGAAGTGGACAACTACACTTCCGGACGAAAACACTTTGACCGCGGCTTACCGCTCCGCTACGAAGAAATACGCTGTGATTCAGACCGAGGCAAGGCGCAGTGAGCTGCATCAAATGCTTTTGCAACAGAAATTCCTGTTTGCTACACTGCAGACTGCCGTTCAACGCGCACCACTGTACTCCACGGGGAAGGGTATTCACGACATGATTCACTTCAACACCCACCTCGGTTGTGGCTCAGACGATCGAGAAGAAGCGTTGAAGGCTCATTACAAGAAATCTACCACCACGCTCCCGGCTATCATGAATCACATCACGAAAGTAGCGATTGAAAAGGACGCTGCACAACGAGGCAACGCTCTTTCTTGTGAACCTACGATGCCATTTTCTCAGATGGAGATCACGGGCTGTGAAGACGGCACGCTGATCTCAAGTGTCTTCATGTCAGAGATCCCGCACACAACATTGGAGGAGGTGTACGCAGGTGTGTTGGCATTTTTCGACTCCATCCCAACGTGGATGAAGCGGCATTTCGGGATCGACTCCACACACACGAGACTCAACCGGTTAGACTCGCCTATCATCTACTGGCGTTCGACTCTCAGCGGAAGTGGATTGCCAGCGACTGTGAACCACATCGTGTGCTCTGAGATTACTCCGTCACACGCAATGGTGCACATGGACGCCATCACCGACGATCCTCTGAATCCGGTGCCCAGGGTCAGCCCTTTGGAGTATGGTATCTGCGGACTGACAATTACCCCTCGCAAGGAACCGATCACGGGGAAAACTACCTCGGTGGCGTTGCGGTGGGCGGCAGTGTATCGCTACAAGTTAATGCCGGATGACCCTGCGATCAGGCAAGACTTGGAAATTGTCCGACCAATATTGAATGGGGACCTCATCACGTCCGTCGTGTGCGAGTTTATCAATAGTAAGCAGCAGACACCGGTGCTAGGGAACTAGTTACCACACCACACACGGCGCAAATATGTCCATTGTTGAGTGCATGTACACAGCAGCTCAGGCGCGACTGGATTTTGAATTGCATTATGCTGATGCTGGTCATTAGCTTGAGCCTCAAATCTTGAAGTGCACAGACCGAGCGGCGTCAACAAGCGCGTAATGGGGTTGCGAGAAACACTAAATAATGAAGTGCGTGTTTACCTCTTACAACTCTCACGAAAACTGCTTCGCATCGCCGTCACGTGTATCAGGGTAAGATACTAGGATAGTTTTGAGCTTTTCCATTACTCTGATACCCTTCGATCGATTATAATACCGAGAAAACGAGTAGGTACCGAGAAATTGTCTCCAAACCGCAGTCAGAAGAGAGGCTACGCTTGCACTTGTCACGAGGCTATTGCTTTTTGCTTCAATCGTATGGTGTCCCCCGTTCTCTGACAAGTAAATATGTACGGACGAAAACCTGTAAAACGAGAGAGTAACTTACGGTCCTGTTCTCAATGCACACGGCTCAACCCCAAACAATCACAGAGCATAGTTTGACCGGAATTTGTATTGTGTGTACAGTAATAACAAGGCAAACCGGGAAAGTGGGCATGCCCGCGTTGAATACATGTCCAAGCTCGTACTGGTTGGGATCGGTAAGTATAAAAGAGATTGCAGTGTCGCGGTCACAGGCTACTGGGATTTATCAGACAACCCCGTAATCGATGTCCACCACAGAGTGACCTGAAGCCTCAGATCCTTATGATTCTACAGCAGTACAGACTGTACAAGTGGTTGAAGCCCAGATAGGCGCACAGCTGCCTGAGCGTTTGCTTGAGAGCCAACCCTTTCCAACAGCTAATTTGGATCATTATTCAATCCACAGCCTCCCCGCTACGATCGACCAGTTCAGGCTCCTGACTCCACTTTCCAAGATGAACGCGACTTTCAGTGGCGACGACCACGAATCCGCGATTCAATCCACCAAGAAGCGACGGAGACCCCTTCACACGAACGAGGATGTCATCCGTACCCTTCCCGGGGCCACCGATACTCGACCGCGCGGAAGACCGCGAGTTGCAAACAAAGCACCTCTCAGCGCCACGCACGAGATTCGCCGACTTCGAGCACAAGTTGCGTCCATGGAGGAAGAACTTGACAGGTTGCAGTCCAAATGGACTGATCAGTTCCCAGACACACGCACACTTGCAATCGCCCAGCAAACGGCCCGTGAGAAACACGACGTAGGTCAGACCGAGGCGGCGCACAACGAACTCCAGGGGGTACTGGTACAGCAGCAACTGATGTTCGCCACCTTGCAGTCGGCCCTCTTGCACGCTCCTCTGCACTCGACAGGGAGCACTATTCTCAAGGCGCTTCACTTCGACACACACCTTGGACGCGATCCGGAAGAGCGTGAGCGAAACCTTGTGGCCCACCACAAGAGATCGATTGCGACGCTGCCATCAATTGTAAGTCGTATCACCCAAGTAGCGATCGATAAAGTGTTAGCACACAGAGAGGAAGCCGACATCAACAAGCTGGTGACGCCGCTGTCTCAAATCGATATCACGGGCTGCAAGGACCACACGCTCATTTCGAGTGTTTTCATGTCGGAGATACCCCACACGTCGCTGGAGAAGGTCTACCGCGCTATCACACGATACTTCGAAGACATTCCTACGTGGATGAAGCGCCATTTTGGTATCGATGCGAAGCGTACAAGACTCAACACTGCAGAATCTCCGGCAAACTATTGGCGCTTGACTATGGAAGGAAACGGGATTCCTGCAACGGTAAACCACGTCTTGTGCTCGGAACTTACACAGTCGCACGGAGTATTTCACGTCGACGCCGTCACCAACGATCTACTGCACCCAGTGTCCTCGACAGATCTCGTGCCGTATGGACTTTGTGGAATAACGATCACGCCTCGAAAGGAACCGGTGACCGGGAAAACCGTGTCCGTGACATTGCGGTGGCTAGTCGTGTACCGCTATAACGTGCTGCCGGACGACCCTACTATTCGGGAGGAGTTGGAGATCATTCGACCCATACTGAATGGTGATCTGATCACCTCCGCTTTGTGTGGCTACTTCCAGGAAGTGTAGATAAAGATTAATGTATTCTTGCCGTACGAACGGCACTTCTAGAGCTACTGTAACTTCTAGACTCAATCGATGTTCTCGTTCGAGAATTCAGCAGCATTCGCTTTAAAACTTCATATCCGATCGCTCCAACATCGACATGACGTGGGTGCTTATTAATAGTGCTGTTTTACATTACAGCTCCAATGGCGTATCAGGACACCTGAGTAAGCTGGACGGTAGATGAAGCAACATTTATTAGGTCGGGGGCCAGACTCAATCAAGCCCGCCGCAGCATGAATCTCGAGTTGGATAGTTCGCTGGGCACCAACGGCAAATCTCAAAGAGTATTGTTACTGTACTGTACCTACGTGTACTTTGTGATGTAAATCTCAATGAGTATT
>AUWJ02009776.1:0-25417 GCA_000468175.2 Phytophthora cryptogea
TTCTGACTCCTTGCCACGCTCGACTTGCATTTACCATTGCGTTTGCATGGCGCAGTGACCCCAGCTGCGCTGTGGTTTGTGGATAACAGAGGATACAAGTGCTGAAGATGACTATGAACAATTGCTGTCTTGCTTTCGACAACACGAGTGCATTGACAACTTACAAGACACTAAGAAGAAACTTTCATCGGATCACTTCACGCAAAGTCCGGGATGGTCCAGAGGTTGGCAGGCGACAACTTCACGTTGAGAGCACCTTTCACAGGCAGAGTCAACGACAGGTCGTACGTCACGTCTTCCGGGTTGAGCACCTCCACATGAAACTTACTCAGCAGACCGACCACCACCAACTTCATCTCCAGCATGGCCAAGTTCATCCCCAGGCAAATGCGAGGCCCGGCAAGGAAGGACGCGAACTTGAAAGTGGAGACCGGGATCAGTTTTCCCGTCGCGGGGTCAATCCATCGCTCGGGCTTGAACTCTTCGGCGTCCGGACCCCAAACTTGAGGCAAACGCGCCATCGCGTATGTGCACAACCCGACCGTCGAGCCTTTGGGGATGGCAGTTCCGTCGGTGAGCGTGGTGCTTTCAACTGCGTACTTCATCTCGTACGGAACGGAAGGATGAAGACGTAGCGTCTCCTTCAACGCAGCTTCCAAGTACACAAGTTGACTTGCCTCCTCCATCGACGTATGAACAGTACCGACTTGGTTCGCGTCAATGGTTGGCAACTTGTCTGCAATCTCCTTCCGAATCGCAGCTTCCACGTGGGGGTTCAGCGAGAGGTTGAAGAAGAACCAGCTCAGTGCTTGGGCTGTGGTGTCGCGACCGGCAATGAGGAAGTTCACCACGATATCACGAAGGTACTTCGGGTCAAACTGCTGCTCGTCAGCGTCCGGCGCGTTCTCGACACTGTCGAGGAAGAGCGACACGATGTCACTCGGTTTCTTCAGCTTGCTGTTAGCATTGTCACCACCACGACTTGATCGCTGAGCCAACGCCTTCTCCACAATCTCTAGCACCGTCTTATCAATCACTTGGACGTCGCGCTTGAGTTGACCTTCCATGCCAATGCCCAGCCATCGCTGAGCTCTCCAGAACCAACCTGGACGGGAGAAGCGAATGATAAGAACTTGTTGAGCTCGGTCGAATGCTTTTTGAAACGGGTGCTCTTTCTCCGATTCCTGTGCGTTCATGTGCACGCTAAAGCCGATCTCCGCGAACGCCTCGAAGGTGAACCGGTTGAGCAGCCTGAACAGGTCCAGCGTCTCTTGTTTTTCACTTGCACGCTGCAGAATATCGTACAGCACAAGAGCGTGGCGTTGGATGGCGGAAGTCATGGAATCTCGTAGCGCTCTCATGGTGAAGAGGTTGCTGGCCGTCTTGCGCTGATGCACCCACTTGTCTCCATCCACGGCGAAGATCCCGTCACCAAGGAGGTCTCTCATGTTGTCACAGCTGAATGGGCCTTTGATGAAGTTGTCGAACTGGGTCTTGAGGACGTCCTCGAACACTTGAGGCTGGTAGCACAGGAAGTTGAGTGGAACTCCTAGCGACCGGATCTCCACAGGCTCGGCGTCGAACTGTTTGCCCAGTTCCAGGAAGTAGTGGTGCATGTCACCTCGCAGTCCATGACGAACCAAGTCGAGAGTGTTCTGCAGCACTGGGAGTGTCGTATCGGGGCGGTGGGTCTTGCGTTGTGTCTTGACCGAATCCTCCTTGGTCTTGAGCGTCTTGATGAGGAACACAACCACGGACGCGATTGCGAAGCCGCCTACAGCAACATTCACAGAGAGCTTTTCATGTAGCAAGGAGACCGACAACATGGTGGGTGGGCACTTGAGAGCTATCGGGTACTTTCGATTTTGGCGGTCTCCCTTCCCACATCGTTGAAGGTTCGGGAGGGATCATACACCATTCGAAAGTCTCACGTAACGATAAGAATGGAGAATCAAGCCATCGTCGAATGCAACTATCCTACTAAGCGGTACTGTACCTCTGTTGAGAGGTTCCTCGCTCCACCAAACGCTTGGCACGACAATCATCATGTTGATGGCATGTGAATGATCATGTTGAAGTGGTTAGACTTGGTCTGGATCACTGAGTGAAGTCTTCGATGAGCTTAAGCGAAGTCCGGGCTGCTTGGCAACGGAACTGGTGACACCTTCACGTTAAGAGCACCTTTGACAGGCAAAGTCAGCGATAGATCGTACGTCACGTCCTGCGGGCTCTGAACCTCCACGTGGAATTTGCTCAGCAGACCTGCCACCACCAACTTCATTTCGAGCATGGCCAAGTTCACTCCGAGACACATTCGAGGGCCAGCGTTGAAAGACGCGAACTTGTATGCAGAAACGTTGATGAGTTTCCCCGTTGCAGTATCGATCCATCGCTCCGGTTTGAATTCTTCTGCGTCGGACCCCCACACCTCCTGCATCCGCGCCATCACGTACGTGGCCAAAAAGATCATCGAATTCCCCTTCACGAAAGTTCCGTCGGGTAATGTAGTGTCGTTCACGACATACTTTGGCACCATTGGGACGGGTGGATGGAGTCGAAGTGTCTCCTTCAGTGCAGCTTCGAGATACACGAGCTGACCAACAACTTGCATCATCGCGGCGGAAGAGTTCTCCTCATTTCTGCCAAGTTTCGGCCATTTCTCCGCAAGTTCACTCCGAATCGCAGCTTCGACGCCAGGATTCTTGGTGAGGTTGAGGAAGAACCAGCTCAGTGTCTGCGCTGTCGTGTCTCGCCCGGCGATGAGGAAATTCACGACAATATCGCGAAGGTGTGTCGGGTCGACGTGCTTGGATGTCGAACCACCGACACCATCAAGGAACAGCGTCACGATATTCTTCCCAGAGTTATTGTCATCTTCGCAGCTTCCATCAGAGCGCTTTGCAACCGCCTTCTTCACGATACTCAGAACGGTTTTGTTGATCACGTCGATGTCTTGCTGAAGCTGGCCTTCGGAACCCACACCAAGCCAGCGCTGCGTCTTCCAGAACCAACCAGGACGAACGAAACGCAAGAACAGAGCGCGTTGGGCATTGTCAAAAGCTTTCTGGAACGGATGCTCCTCGTCCGAATCCAGACATCCCATGTGCACGCCGAATCCGATCTCTGCAAACGCCTCAATCGTGAACCGATTGAAGAGCTTGAACAGATCAAGTGTCTCCTGCTTGTCACTAGCCCGCTGTAGGATGGTATACAACACCTCAGCGTGACGTTGGATGACAATCGTCATGGAATCTCGTAGTGCTCGCATGGTGAACAGGTTACTCGCTGTCTTGCGCTGGTGCACCCACTTGTCTCCGTCCGCTGCGAAAATGCCATCACCAAGGAGGTCCCTCAAGTTCTCGCACATGTAGGAACCTTTGGGGAAGTTGCTGAATTGGTGTTTCAGGACCGCTTCGAAAGCTTCCGGTGTGGAGACGACAAGTTGGTCGGGGACTCCAATGGATCGAACGAGTACAGGCTCCGCTTTGAAGTCTCTGCACGTGAGAACAGTGCGGTCGTGGATGTCTCCGTCGCGAGCGGCTCGGATCATGTCCAACGTGTTTTCTAGCAGTGGAAGCGTCGAGTCTGGACGGTGGGTCTTGCGCTGCGGGTCTTTGGAATCACTTTCAGCATGTTCCGAGTGAGATTTGAGCAGGACCACGACAGTGGAGACCAGGAGAAAACTTGCCACTCCAATCAAAACTTTGTCACGAAGCAAAGGGACCGACAACATGTTACTGGCGGTGACTTGAGTCCTTGAGCGCGACTTGGATTGTGCTCAACGTGAGAACGTGGTGAAGCTCCTCGTTGAAGTCTGACGGTCTCAGCTGCCAGAGCGAGGGAAGTTGCAACACCAGAACCAGAAGACCTGCAACACCAGAATGCGAAATGCCACTTCAACTTGACGAACAATCTGCAATGGTGCCGCGGGTACATTTCGTCTCCATGAGACTAGGAAGAGAGCGAAAAGATGGTCTTGCTGTCATGACAGTTGCAGAGCGAACTCTGTACCAATGAAAATTGGAGTTTCAATGTTGAAGGCTCCAACAAGAGACTGAATTTCAAATACAAGTACATACGTGTACTGGTATCAAACGTCACTCCACGCAGCAGAGCTCCTCCAATGTGTAGCGCAGTACCCTGCTCCATTCGTTCACCAACTATACGTACGCAGGTAGGAGTGTTGGTCATCCATTTCGCCCACGTAATCATCAACCCGATCGTGCCCCCGAGATTACACAATCGAGCAGGTGTGGTCCACCACTGGCTATCCGACGTCAGTCTCCAATCGGCGTCATAGGTGGCAAGTGATCCAAGTTTCGAGTCGCGCGTAACGGACGCCATGGCGCCTCCCAAGCATCGCGACGAGGAGCGCAAGCCGCTGCTGCAGGGCGTGACGGTCGTGCATAATAGCGACATACCCGACAAGTCCACAGCCTCGTGGGTGCCCGTCGACGCGCCTGGTCTGGGCGACCGCTACCCGTCCCAGCTCGCTGGCTGCCTGGGCAACGTCTTCTTCTCGTGGGTCACGCCGCTCATGAAGCTCGGCAACGAGCGGCCGCTCGAGAACGACGACCTGTTCCAGCTGGACCCGCACAACCGCGCGGCCAACGTGTCCAAGAAGTTTGCGGACGCGTGGGACGCCCAGACGCGCTCCAACAAGCCCAGCCTCGTGTGGGCGCTGGGCCGCGCGTTCGGCTTCAAGTTCGTGGTCGCAGGCTTCCTCAAGCTCATCCACGACTCGCTGCAGTTCGTGGGACCCATGATCATCAAGGACATCATCGCGTACCTGAGCGACCCGACGGCGCCGCTGTCGGAAGGTCTCACGTACGCCGGCGTCATCTTCGTGTCGGGCGTGGTGCAGTCCTTTGCACTGCGCCAGTACTTCTTCTATTGCTACGAGACGGGCATGCAGTTCCGCAGCGCTGTCGTCACGGCCGTGTTCGACAAGTCCTTGGTGCTGTCGGCCGCGGCGCGCCAGCAGCGCACGTCCGGAGAGATCACCAACCTCATGTCCATTGACGCCCAGCGGCTGCAGGACATGACGCCGTACCTGCACGCCGTGTGGTACGCGGCGTTCCAGATCATTGTGTCTTGCTTCCTGTTGTGGCAACAGATCGGCGTCGCCACGTTCGCTGGCGTGGCTGTGATCTTGCTTATCATCCCGTTAATGACTGTCATCTCCAAGGCCATGCGCAAGCTGCAGCAGCGCCTCATGAAGGTCAAAGACGAGCGCATCAAGATCTGCGTCGAGGTGCTGTCGGGCATCAAGGTGGTGAAGCTCAAGGCGTGGGAGAACTCGTTCGGCCAGCGTGTGATGAAGTTCCGTGACGAAGAGCTGGCGCGTCTCCGGACGTACGTGTTCGCGCGCAGCGGGTCCAACACCATTTTCAGCTTCGTGCCGTCGCTGGTGACCGTGGTGTCGTTCAGCGCGTACGTGTTGCTGGGCCACACGCTGGACGTGGGCACGGCGCTGACGAGTTTGGCGCTGTTCAACATTCTGCGCTTCCCGCTGTTCATGCTGCCGCAGGTGCTGAACAATGTGGTGGAGGCGAGCGTGAGTTTCGACCGTCTGCGCAGCTACTTCCTGGCAGAGGAGCGAACGAAGGTAGGCGAGGGCAACTTGACGGAGGTGGGCATCTCGGTGGAGGGTGCCGACTTCAAGTGGGACGCAGCTCCTCCGGCAGATGATGACAAGAAGATCGAGGACAAGAAGGATGAAATCCCTCTGGTGACGCCTGTTGCCGAGGGCCCCACGCTACGTCACATTAACTTTTCGGCCAAGAAGGGCGAGTTGCACGCAATTGTGGGCCACGTGGGCAGTGGCAAGTCGACACTGCTGGCCGGCATCCTTGGCGACGCTCGTTGCAGCTCGGGCTCGGTGGCGGTGCGCGGCTCGGTATCGTACGTCTCGCAGCAGCCTTTCATCCAGAACGCGACTGTGCGTGACAACATCACGTTTGGCCTGCCATTCAACGCCGAGAAGTACGAGGAAGCTCTGCGCGTGAGTTCTCTGAAGAAGGACCTGCGCATCCTGACGGCTGGAGACCGCACGGAGATCGGTGAGAAGGGTATTAACCTCAGTGGCGGACAGCGTACGCGTGTTGCCATCGCTCGCGCCGTGTACCAAGACACGGACATTTACCTGCTGGACGACATTCTATCTGCAGTCGACAGTCACGTCGGCGCGGACATTTTCAACGAGTGCATCAAGAAGACACTGAAGGACAAGTTGGTGGTGTTGGTGACGCACTCGCTGAGCTTCGTGAGCCAGTGCGACCAGATCGCGGTGATTGCCGACGGAAGAATCGCAGAGCACGGATCGTACAAGAAGTTGATAGCGAACAAGAGCTTGCTGGCTCAGATGGTGTCGAACTACGTGGAGAGCGAAAAGGAAGAGGACGACGTGAACACGACATCGGCGGATTCTGCTGAGGACGAGTCGGCCGACCCGAGCGACGACGAAGAGCTGGCGATCACGGACCGGCGAAAGTCGAGTGAGAGCCGTATGCACCGCCGTTCGCGGGTGTCCTCGACGAGAAGTGATGACAGCCAAGCAATTGAAAACGAAGGTCAGCTGATGGTGGAGGAGGACCGATCTGTGGGTGACGTGTCGTGGGCGGTTTATCGTGTGTGGATTAATGCGTTCGGAGGTGTGTGTGCGGCTTTCATGGTCGTGCTGGGCTTCTTCGCTGCTCAAGGTCTTACGCTGCTGGCGACGGTGTGGATCTCGTACTGGTCGGAGGAAGCTGCAAAGTACCCGGACTCTCAGATGTATTACGTGTACGTGTACATGTTGATCAACCTGGCGTACGCGGTGCTGCTGTTCATTCGCGTTGTCCTCCTCTATATCGGATCTCTTCACGCAAGCCGCTTGCTTTTTAGCAAGCTACTTGAGCGCATTCTGCGCGCCCCCACTTCGTTCTTCGACACGACGCCGCTCGGCCGAATTGTGAACCGCATGTCCAAGGACATTTACACGCTGGACGAGTCGATTCCGGGCACTGTTTCTATGCTTCTCAACACTGTTGTCGCTGTGGTGATTACTTTGGTCACGGTGTCGTACATCACTCCAATGTTCATGGTGATTTTGCTGCCGGTTCTCGTTGGATACTACAGCTCCCAGCGATACTTTATCAAGACTTCTCGTGAGCTGCAGCGTCTGGACTCGATTAGCCGTTCCCCAATCTTCGCTTTGCTTTCGGAAACCCTCGATGGGCTGTCGACGATCCGTGCATTCGGTGTTGAAAACAACTTTATTGGCCACAACAATTACCTGCTGGACAAGAACCAGCGCGCATACTTCCTGAACTTTACAATCAACTGCTGGCTGGCGCTGCGTCTAGAGTTTGTTGGAACGTGCATTGCGGCCGCTGCTGCTCTTTCGGCTGTTGTGGCGCATGGAACGGATGCCGCCCAGGGCACAGCATTTGCTGGACTCGTTGGTGTCTCTCTGACCTATGCCTTCACTGTGACGCAGTCGCTTAACTGGACAGTGCGTATGATCAGCCAACTGCAGACGCAAATGGTGTCTGTGGAGCGTATCCAGACGTACACGGAGATGCCAACGGAAGCTGCTCTTGAAAGCACTGCTGCGCAGAAACCCAGTGTCGAGTGGCCGACGGCAGGTGCCATCAGTTTCAACCGTGTCGATCTACGCTACCGTCCCGGACTCCCGCGTGTGCTTCGTGGACTGACGTTCAGCGTGAACGCGAAGGAGAAGGTGGGCATTGTCGGCCGCACGGGTGCTGGCAAGAGCAGTCTGATCGTCGGTCTCATGCGTCTCGTCGAGCTGGACGCAGGCTCCATCACAATTGACGGCGTGGACATCAGCAAGATCGGACTGCACGACTTGCGCGCCAACATCGCTATCATCCCGCAGGACCCCGTGCTGTTCTCAGGCACCGTGCGCTCGAACTTGGACCCGTTCGACCATTTCTCGGACGAGCAGATCTGGACGTCCGTGAAGCGTGCGTCGCTGCAGAAGGCCGTCACGTCGCTGGACGACGTCGTGGACGAGAAGGGCTCGAACTTCAGTGTGGGCGAGCGACAATTGCTGTCCATTGCTCGCGCGCTGCTGAAGCGGTCGAAGGTGATCCTGATGGACGAGGCAACGGCGTCGATCGACCCGGAGACGGACCGACAGATTCAGCAGAGTATCCGCGAGGAGTTCCGTGAGTGCACGACGCTCACGATCGCGCACCGCATCAACACGATCCTGGACTCGGACCGCATCTTGGTGATGGAGAAGGGCTCCGTGGCCGAGTTCGGGTCTCCAGCCGAGTTGCAGCGCAAGCAGGACGGCATTTTCAAGTCGCTCGTGGATGCCTGGCGCCAGAGCAGCGAGAAGTAAGGCGTTGCAAGACTGTAGGTCGTTCAGTCGGTAGTGCACAGCAAGTAGATAAAAGTCCAGGGCTCACTCAACGAAATGAACTTTGCATTAGACGATGACTTTCAAGTGTTTCATCGCTATGTGAGACTTTGAAAAGCGTCGAGGCGAATGTACCTGGACACCTTGTGTACCAGGTCTTTTCGCGTTTCCTCGCTGATCTCATGCCAGCGGAGATACCGTACGAAAGGTTGGTGGCGGCAGGTCTACTGAAGAAACCGCGTACGATATGCCGTTGACTAGCCTGAAGATTCCATTCACGACATCAGCTTGTACGAAAGGATGGTGAGACTCTTGCCAATTTGCAGCGTAGGTTGCTTGATATTTGGCTGCTGTACGAAGTTCACATCCAAGACGGATGTCGCCATGGGGTTGCTGCGATTTCCGTATGGTCCAGTTCGTTCCCCGTCGGGTCGCACACGCTCGAGTTCATTTCAGTTTTCTTCGCCAAGGTCGCAACCGCTCAAGAAAGATGCTGACCGTCGATCGTATGACCGACAGCCTCTCGTCCAACGTGGCGGTTGTTGCGTTGAGTGGGTTGGTTGCTCTTCCGTTGGCCTGGTACTTGTTGTCGGCCTCCAATGGTGAAAAACAACTTGGTACTCGTAAGGTGCTGCGACCTTCGACCACTAAACCATTAATTGGGAACACGTTGGATATCCTCCACAACCTCCCTATTCGCCACGACTGGATCACGAGTTTGTGTGCAGAAGCAAAAGGTGAACCAGTCCTGCTCCAATCGTTGGGTACGCCCGATGTGACACTGTTGTCAACCCCGGAGGCTTTCGAGGATGTTTTCAAGAACCAGTTTGACAACTTCCCCAAGGGCCCAAAGAAGAGTGAGTACCTACGTGACCTGCTCGGAGAAGGCATTTTCGCGGTGGACGATGAGAAATGGTACCGTCAACGGAAGACGGCCAGCAACTTGTTCACCATGAGAACTCTTCGAGATTCCATGACGAACACTATTCAACGTCATTTGGTGGTGTTGGAACGCATTTTCCATCGAGCCGCAGCGTCGAACGACTCGATTGACATGTTTCGGCTGCTAAACCGCTTCACCATGGAGGCATTCACGGAAATTGGCTTCGGTGTCGAGATGAACTGCTTGGATTCGGACAAGGAGCATCCGTTCCAAACAGCATTTGACCGCAGTCAACAATTTTTACTCTTCCGCTTTGTCCGCCCTAGTTGGTTCTGGAAGACGCAGCGATTGCTGGGCTTGGGTGCCGAGGGAAAACTGCAGCAAGATCTGAACGTGATCAACTCAACCATATTCGACATCGTGACGAAGACGCTCCAACACCGTGCGAAGGGTGCATCGAAGCAAAACGATAAAGACGCAGTGGATATCGTCTCCCTGTTTCTCGACGACCTGAACAAGTCGGACGACTTGGATGAAAACTGCTTTGACCCCACGTACCTCCGGGATATCGTTGTCAACTTCATCATCGCCGGCCGTGACACCACGGCGCAAGCGCTTAGCTGGTTCTTCTACTGCCTCAGTCAAAACAAACAAGTGGAGACCAAGATCCGTTCGGAGCTGTTAGCAAAACTTCCTCAGCTTTTCAATGGCCAGTGCAGTCCGTCGATGGACGAGGTTGGAAACCTCACGTACGTCGAAGCTGTATTGAGAGAAACTCTGCGATTGTATCCGTCGGTTCCTATCGTGAGCAAACAAGCAGTTCAAGATGCTGTGCTTTCGGACGGGACTTTCATTGCAGCAGGAGCGATGGCTGGGTTGCCAATGTATGCTCTAGGACGAATGCCTCATGTGTGGGGTCCCGATGCAGCAGAGTTTAAGCCTGAGCGATGGATCGATTCGGTCACAGGAAAGCCTGATCTCCGTGTCGGCCTACCAGTTCGTGGCGTTCAATGCAGGCCCACGTTTGTGTCTCGGCAAGAACCTCGCGATGCTTGAGATGAAGTTGATCGTGGCATCTCTTTTGAGCAAGTACCATGTTGAGCTCGAGAGTCCCGAGACGGTGACGTACGGCATCTCGTTCACGCTGCCTGTGAAAGGGCCACTAAATGCCAAGATTTCTGTAGCGTAGGTGAGAGGAAGTTATCCAAGACTGATGTTGCCTCCTAGTCGACCTAGGCAGCTCTCATGCCGATCAAACTCGTTAACAAAACAATCATCCAACTTTTACATCACACAGTGCACATTATCCGTGATACTTAGGAAGCCCTTCGCTGAAGAGTTCTCGTTTCTTGAGGGGTGCGAGCCTTACGCATATTCCGGGCTGGATGGCGGAGGAGTAGTCGACACCTTCACGTTGAGAGCTCCCTTCACTGGCAGTGTAATCGATAGATCATACTTCACGCTCTCCGGATTCAGTACCTCGATGTGGAACTTACTCAGCAGTCCTGACACCACCAACTTCATTTCGAGCATGGCCAAGTTCATTCCGAGGCACATTCGAGGGCCGGCATTGAAAGAGGTAAACTTGTAAGCCGACACAGGGATCAGCTTGCCGGTCGTAGGATTAATCCATCGTTCAGGTTTGAATTCCTCGGCGTCAGGACCCCAGACTTGAGCCATTCGGGCCATCGCGTAGTTTGCAAGACCAATTGCTGAGCCCGCGGGGACGAAAGTTCCATCAGATAGCGTGGTGTCTTGCACAGTTTGCTTGGGTTCGATAGGGACGGACGGGTGAAGACGAAGCGCTTCCTTTAGTGCAGCCTCCAGATACATGAGTTGGTTCACATCCTCCATTGTAGCGTTGCTGGCGTTGTCTGCTCCGTTGCCTCCAGAAATTGGCAGCTTCTCTGCAATCTCTTTACGAATGGCAGCCTCCACACGGGGATTCTGCGAGAGATTGAAGAAGAACCAGCTCAGTGCCTGGGCGGTGGTGTCACGGCCAGCGATGAGGAAATTCACGACAATATCACGCAAGTACTTTGGGTCGAACTGCTTTTCATCCGAACCCCCAGCACTGTCAAGGAAAAGTGACACAATGTCACCTCCCTTCCGGTGGTTATCAACTTGAACACCTTCATCGGCGTGGTCAACTCTCTGCGATCGTTGTTTCAACGCCTTCTCAGCAATTTCCAGCACCGTCCTGTCAATCACTTGAATATCGCGACGAAGCTGCCCCTCCACACCCACACGGAGCCAACGTTGAGTCTTCCAGAACCAGGCTGGTCGAGTAAAGCGGAACCGAATTGAGCGCTGTGCACGGTCAAATGCTTTCTGGAATGGGTGCTCTTGGTCTGAATCAAGACACCCCATGTGCACTCCGAAGCCGATCTCAGTGAACGCCTCAATCGTGAACAAGTTGAAGAGTTTGAACAGATCCAGTGTATCCCCGTTGTCACTTGCACGTTGTAAGATGTCGTGAAGCACAAGAGCGTGACGTTGGATAACAACCGTCATGGAATCTCTCAGGGCTCGCATGGTGAAGAGGTTGCTCGCCGTCTTGCGTTGGTGCACCCACTTGTCCCCGTCAACAGCGAAGATACCATCACCAAGCAGGTCCCTCAAGTTTTCACACATGAACGGACCTTTGTCGAAGTTGTGGAATTGCGTCTTCAGTACGTCTTCGAACGCCTCAGGTGTGAACAGCATGATGTTGAGTGGAATACCCAGCGCCCGAATGAAAACTGGCTCGGCGTTGAACTGCTTGGCCTGTTGCGTGGTGAAGTCGTGCAGATCTCCTTTCACTCCACCATGGATGATGAGGTCCAGCGTGTTCTCCAGTAGTGGCAGCGTCGAGTCCGGACGGTGCACTTTGGTTTTCTCATCGTCGATTCTCTTCTTGTGCCACAGCGTTAGCGCCACAGACAACAACACCAACCCACCGATGGTCACGGACGATTTCTCGACGAGCGTAGCGATCGGCAGCATCTTGACGTGAGCGACGTGAGCTCGAAATGGAATGTTGAATAATGGAGACTTTGCCGGAGATACACCCGATCCAAAGGGCGGCTGCTATAACTTGAAGCTGGTTTCAACGGTGATGATGCCAACGGAGACTCGCCATAAGCAGTTGACAGTTGACTTGTCATTGAACCGAGCTCCTGAACCCACCGATCTAGCTACTGTATTCCGCTTAGCCTGCTCGCCCGACGGCCTTGGGCATCTTCTTGGTGCGGGCGTCCTCGACTTCCTTGGTTTTATAATAATGCGGCGCGAGCTCCATGAGCCACTCGGATTTGATTGGGATCACGTTGCGCATGTACTCTTTCGTTGTGAATGCCAGCTCGTGGTACACGACCCACCGCGGAACTTCCTCCAGCTTAATGAGGCACGAGCTCGGGTGGATGTACACCGACTGCGCCTTCTTGACCGTCTTGTAGTGGCCAGAGTTGTCCAGCTTGGCTGTGTTGTAGAAGTAGCCTGCACAGATCGCCTTGCGGATCGGCTCGTGGTCGCTGCGGTTGCTCGTCTTCTCGAGCTCCACACGATCGCAAAGTCCTTCGAGCTGCTCCCGCACGTCGCGCGCGGTCTTCAGCGAGCGCATGATCACGAAATTCTCGTACGTCCATTGCGTTGAGTAGTTCGTTTCGACCCACTGGTTGTAGACGTTCATCAGCGTAATGTGATCGCCACCACCGCCACGCGCAAAGTTGAGCCGCGCGTTATCTGCATGGACAGCCTTATCCTTCGGACGGTAGAAGATCGAGTTGTTCACGCTTAGCATGGCGCAGATTGTCATTACTTCCTCTGTGCAGCCAAACTTCTCGGAGGCGAGAAGTGCCTTTGACATCATCGGGTCCAACGGGAACTCGGCCATACGGCGCCCGAGCTTTGTGAGTTCACCCATGCCGTTCAGTGCACCAAGAGCGTAAAGTTGCTCAAGAGAGCGAATGAGAGCCTTCTCTGGCGGAGGATCCATGAAGTCAAAGTGCAGTAAGTCATTGATGCCAAGCGACTTCATGAGCAACACCACGCTGGCGAGATTGGTACGCTGGATTTCTGGTACTGTGTTCTCGTCCAGCTCATTTTTGTATGACCACGCAGTGTACAATCGGAAGCATTTGCCAGGAGCCGTACGGCCTGCGCGACCAGCACGCTGGTTAGCCATAGCTTGGGAGACTGGGGCAACTAGTAGGGACTCCATGCCCGTCTGTGCGTTGTAGTTTGTCTGCTTGCAAAAGCCCGTATCGATCACGTAGCAGATCCCTGCAATGGTCAGCGATGTTTCAGCAATATTTGTACTCAGCACCACTTTACGAGCGCCTTCCGGTGTCGGCTCAAACACCTGGGCCTGCCGCTCAGATGGCAACGTCGCGTAGATCGGTCGAATCAGCAGCTCGCGTACTCGAGATCCAAGACCACGGGTGCGCTGCAATAATATCTCTTCGGCAGCTTCAATTTCCTCTTGACCAGTGAAGAATACGAGGATGTCGCCCAGTGGCTGGGTGATATGAATCTGAAGCACAGTCACGATGGCTGCATCCAGGTAGTCTGCTTCAGGAGCCTTCGTGTACAGAATATCGACAGGAAACATGCGTCCAGGAATCTTGAAAATGGGGGCATCATCAAAGTAGGCGCTGAATTTAGTCGCATCCAGCGTCGCACTAGCCACAATGATCTTGATGTCGTCACGGAAGCGCGAAATATCCTTGATCAGCCCGAATAGTATATCCGTACTGAGGGTGCGCTCGTGGGCCTCATCGATGATCATGACGCTGTAGGTCTTTAGATCCGGCTCGGTCAGGAACTCACGCAGCAGCATACCATCCGTCATGTACTTGATCACTGTCTTGTCACTGGTGCAGTCTTCGAAACGGATCGAGTAACCCACTTCGTTACCCAACTTCACATCCATCTCCTGCGCTACTCGAGCTGCAACACTCATCGCAGCAACACGTCGAGGTTGCGTACATCCAATAATACCGAGCTCCGAGTATCCAACTTCGTGCAGATACTGTGGAATCTGGGTTGTCTTGCCCGATCCCGTTTCTCCCTCGATGATGATAACCGGGTAATTCCGGATCGCTTCGAGAAGTGATTCACGGTACGGGTACACCGGCAACTGCTTCCTTCCTTCCTGGATGCTCAAGTGTTTCGCCTGCTCCATCTTCTTCCTAGCCTCCTTGACATCTTCATCACTCACATGATGTCCCGACAGCATTTGCTGCGAGATAAAGTCAATCTGGTCGTCAAACACGAACTCGTCCTCTTCCTTGGTCTCTCTGTGCTTGTGTTTATCCTTGGCTCCGAACCTGCTCGTGGCCATCTTCACCTGCGTCTCCTCCCACACTTCCTGCTCAGTATGGAACACTTCCTCCTCCTCATACCTGTCCGTCAACAAATCCTCCTTCTTGCGGATCCTGTTGCCTTCATCGTCCACTTCTTCGTACGAGTCTGGGATCTGGTACCCGTCCACTTCCTCCTTCTTGGATCTGGCTTTGGCCGTCTCTAAGATCCTCTTATTAAGCTCCAGCTGCTCCTTCTCCTTCTTGGATCTCTTGCCGTCCTCAAAGAGCACGTCCTCGTCCTTCAATTGGAACTCCAGCAGCTCCAGCTCCTTCTCCTCTCTCTTTTTAAGGTACTCTTGTCTACTGAGCTCCCGGAGTCTCCGTAACTTGTCACTGAGCGCGCTCTGGTCGTCATTGACAGCTCCTCGCTTGGCCAGTTGCTTGATCTCGTCACTGGTGAGTCCTCCCGCGGCTTCTGGGCCTTCAATCTCCTCCGCCTTGCGCTTGCGCTTCGTGCGGTCCTCGTCCCGTTGACGCAACCGCTCGGCGAAGGCGTCGCGCTCCTCCCGGTCGCGTAATCGCTCGCGCTCTTCCGGAGTCAGTTGGGACTCGTCTTGCTCGGCCTCTAGCGCGCGCTTGGAGCGGAAGTCGTGGAAGATCTCGACGTCGGAGTGATGGTCGGCGTCTTGGGGAGCAGAGGGCGCGTCCTCGTCGCTGTCGGCGCGGCGCCGGCGACGCGAGAAGCCGTCGGAGCGCCGCGACTTGCGGCTCGGGGCATCGTTGGCCATGGTTAACGTATGTGAACTAAAAGTGGTTAAAACGGTTTTATTGGTGTTATAACTAGAATAAGTTTTAACGATAATTCAATGGCGCGACCTTCGCGCAACCCGCGCGCCATGGTAATCAAATGCTGGCACGATATGTGGCAATTCATCTACTGTACTAAGTACTAGAATGTCTTGCTCAATGTATTGTATCACCGCTCAATATGGCGCTTAGTAGGCTCAATCGCTACATCAATTGATGCAATTTCCACTGCATTTTGCAAGACGAGAGCTGGATTCCCAGAGTTAAAATATTCCAGAATGGAAATCATGACAACATCAGCGAAGTCGAAAGTTTGTGTGAGGCGAAGATGTATTCGCACTGGTTGATGTTTTTTTAGAACAATCAAGCTCGTACTTTTGACTCTCCGATGTGGACACCGATGCTTATTCTAGACCACGAGAACAACAGCAAACTCAAGCGGCATTGGCGCGTCTCGCAATGTCTTGAATGGTCATCATATCTGTGTACTCATCCAGTGAAATAAACCTCTCCCCGTCAAAAGTATACTCAAAAATTCTACTCAGCATCGTGGCATCAATTTTTTGCATCACACCCCCGTCAACTTCAGTGGCGCTAATTACGCTCAGAAAAGCAAGTTTCTGCTTGGTTTCTTGACCGCCTCGAAGCCAATCGCCACGGTGGGCCAAAAAGCGAGGCATGAACTCGTCAAACAAGTCGAAAGCAACCTTAATGCGCAAGTTGCGAAGAGTTCGATTCTCCTGCAACAGTCTGAGCAAACCATTCAGATCCGATCGCTTCAGAAGACCTGTTTGTAGTTGCAGTTCTCGGAAATAGGATTTGCTTGCCAAGGCTGGATTTGAAAAAATCTTGACGAAATGGTCCACGCATGATGGGGTTATCGTTCGCGTCAAGAGATGCAACGTCGTGACCTTGCATATCCCCGCAGCCGAAGCATCGACAAACGATGAGAAATCATCGAGTTGAGTTGACCTCAGCGTCAAATGAGTTAACCTTGGGCAGCTATCAATTAACTCTTTGAGATGCAAATTAGTGAACGCCTCGCATTCCAAATTCAGTCGCTCGAGGTGAGCCCCTATCTTTTGCAGTAGCGCCAGAGTAGGCCAGATTTTTGTCGTCTTCAACGCTAAAGACTTGAGACCAGAATTCTGTGATGAAGGAAAAGTTGGATATCTTGAGGTCGATACGACGGATTGACGCTGGATGAATCCGCGTCCGAGTCCTGGAACGTACACGCACACCCACTCAGAGCCCGAGTTTAGCACCATAAACTGCTCCTGCCGCTTTAAAACCACCAGCGGCTTTGAGAAAAGTCGGTGGACAGGCTCAACCTCCACCCTTGTGTTTGCTTGCACAACAGCAGTAGAAAGACCACCGTCTATGGGATCTGAAAGGCTCAAGTCGTACTCGTAGTTAAGCAGCAACAGCATGGCGGAGTTCCATTCGTTGTCCATAACATCAATGACTACCCCAACATCCCCCACTGATAACTCACACTGCGATAGATCGAGATGTTGGATTGGTACGTTTGACTGTGGATGAAACACAGCTAGTGCTAGCCAATGCCAAAATAGTTTCCGCGTGCTATGCTGTACAATCGGTCGCACCTCGAGACGGAGCTCTTGAAGTCCCTCGATAAATGGGAGCGCTGAAAACAACGCGCTAAAATACGATGTATCGGTGATACATCGACCTGTTAGATTTAAAACGCGAAGTCCACCTGGCACCTCTGATGCATTCACCACATTCCACAGCAGCTGTCTAAACCCTGCAAGTCTTTTTTCCCAGGTTTTCTCCGGTGCGCTCCATCCGAAATCAAGTTTCATCTCCTTCAAAGGAACGGCAGCTCGCATCTGAAACACAGTAGCCACATCCTTCAAAACACCCGAGTTTTTCAAACACTCCTTCGCCGATAAAATGCATTCCGTCAGTTGAAACGGCATCCACATCTTGGTCATCCGATCCTTTTGTCGGCTCTCCACAGCACCATACAGACGATTCCATCTGTTGCCATCCCCACAAAGAGGCTCCACCCCACACAAAACCGATAACGGCCACTTGTCTTGTTGAATATGTCTGCTCAAAATATCGATCGTCAGTCGAAAGCCAACACTTTCAGTCTCGTGCGACTCTTTCACTAAAATAAGTTCCTTTACCGCCGCAATTGTTTCATAACGAGCTCTTCCTGCTACGTATGTGCCCTCCAATGGGAACAAGAACTTGAGTTCACTATCCGAAGGTACCGGGCGTCCTCTTAAATGCAAATGCTTCCACTTAACCGCCCAATGAGGCTGCAGTCGCTCGTATTCAGGATCGTGCGGCCAAATTTCGCTCCAGAACTTTGGGTTTTCACTCAAAGAGAAGCCATTGCACGCTGCCAATGCACTCAGCACCCTCAAACTTTCCCGTATGTTGCGGACTCCGTTGTGGTTTGCAAACTGTTGCGCTGGGAGAGCCACATAGACCCACGAAAACGTCGGCTGGACGGCGTCCTCGTCCACTCGCAGCGTCACCTCCAACGAGCTCAATGCAGCGCAGGCGATACGCCGCGCAGTCTCCAGCGGCAATGGTGGCACTTGCGCCATGGTCTCCGATACACCAGGTGCTCTCCCGGAGGGACAGAAATGGATATGGAACCCCACCGAAACCCACTTCAACTGGTAGATGGCTACACTTCATCACATGGATACATTGTGTTGTTAACGCTATATAACGTGCACCACGCGATATTTTGCCACGTGGATCACTCCCCGTTTATTCCGATGTATCGCTTTCCAGAGGGGAGGTCCCCTTCAAAACCAGGTGCCAGTCAACTAACTGCCAGTCAAAATCCCCCTCACAAAGAGTGTCATCCCTCCCCGACCATGAGCAGTGAAGAGGTCCCCGCCGTCGTCGCCGAGCAGCCGCAGGAGCTCGAGATCCCGGACGTGATCGAGCGCCTTCCCAAGCCCGACAAGGCCGAGCATGAGGCCAAGATCTCCGTGCTGGACGCCGCCATCAAGAAGCTGCAGGCGCGCACGACCGTCATTCGCGCCGAGATGGACGCTTTGAAGACGAACCGCGGCGGCTACGGCGGCCAGATCCAGGAGGCCAAGGCCAAGTTCGCTGCGCTGCGTGCAGAGAAGGACAACCTGATCCAGCAGCGCAACCAGATCACGGCGCGGCTGCGTCAGACCCGTGACGAGAAGGACTCGACCATCAAGCACCAGCGCAGCGCTCGCGCCAACCTCAAGTACGGCTCGGAGCAGGAGTTCGAGCAGGCTATTGCCGAGCTCAAGCACAAGCAGGAGACGAGCTCCATGTCCCTCAACGAGGAGAAGCGCGTGATCAAGGAGATCGAGCAGCTGCAATCCCAGAAGCTCCAGGTCAGCGCCTTCTCGGGCGACCAGGGCGTCGTGGATAAGCAGAACGAGAGCATCAAGGAGACCCGCGCCCTGCAGGCCAAGAAGAACGAGGAGATCGACGCTGTGCAGGAGAAGCTTAACGCCCAGAAGGCCGCGCTGGACGAGCTCTACCGACTCAACGAGGAGGAGAACAAGAAGGACCAGTTCCCCGTGCTCGCCAAGGAGCGCAAGGAGATCAAGGAGCAGCTGGACGAGAAGTTCACGGCCATCAAGGCCCTGCGCAAGGAGTTCAAGGAGGCCAACGACAAGTACTACAACAACATCCGTCTGGTGCGCAAGAAGAAGGAGCTCGAGCGCCAGAAGGAGGAGGAGGCCCGCAAGACCGAGTACGAGGCCAAGCTGGCCGACTACGAGAAGGAGATGGCCAAGATCCACCCTTACCAGAACGAGATGGACCTCTGCGACGCCCTCGTGAGCTTCATGGAGAAGACCTACGCCAAGGAGCTCAAGGAGGGGCAAGACGAGAAGGCCGAGACCGCTGCTGCCCCCGTGGAGCTCGACGGCATGAAGCCTCTGCAGCGCAAGGAGGAGGACTTCATGATGCTTGGTGCAGGCAAGAAGGGCAAGAAGGGCCGTCAGGGCAAGAAGTCGAAGAAGGCCGCCAAGCTAGTCCTGCCGCTCGCGCAGATGGAGGCGTTCAGCACCATTGGCCTGATGCCGCCGTCGGGTGTCGGTGCCGTCTCGGAGTCGCTTGCTGCCGTCAAGGCCAAGAAGGTCTGGTTCAACGAGCAGACGTCTCGCCCAACAGCTGAGAAGCCCGTTGAGGCTGCGGTCGAGGCTGCGGTCGAGGCTGCTGCCCCGGCTAAGGCTGTGTCTTCTCCCAAGAAGAAGAGCAACAAGAACAAGAAGTTCAACGCCGGCGACAAGGACGCCTTCCCGTCACTTGGCGGCGTCGCTGCCGCTCTCCCGTCGTGGGGCCCCGGCATGGCTCCCGTTGTTGCCGAGCCCGCCGTGGCGGCCGAGTTCGCTGACGCTGACGTCGTGACAGAGGACGAGTAAGCCAGGAGGGTCTAGCTCACGTGTGATCAACTCTGGACATACAACAGCACGGAACCAAGCATGCTTGAAAGGGGAGAGGCGCTCTCTTGTTACCAAGGAAGTGCTTGTGAGGTCTTTCGCCTTTTACTCTAGTGCGTGTCTGCTTCCACATCGGTAGTAATACAGTAGATACTTCCAACGTTTATCAAGTACAGCCATATGTGTGCTTGTTTGAGTTATCAGCTTTGATCAACCTCCGCAAAGAGCTGTTGCATCCGCTCGTTCTTGAGCTTTTCGCTCGCCAGCATTATCTGCAGCAACTGGTCTGCCAATCGGTCCTTGAACAGCTGAGCTTCTTCCACTTCAACACGAGCAAGCTGCGCGTCACGCTGGAGTCGACTCGTTCGTAGTAGTAGTGGGCGAAGAAATCGGTCGTTGTAGGCCACTGAACGCTGCAGGAGACGTAACTCTGCCGCCATCTCGGGCACCAATGCCTCAAGGTGCACCAAGTTTCGTTGTGCCTCCTCATCCTCTTCGTCGTCACTGTCAATGTATCCGCTGTCTGTGAAACTCAAAATCAGCGGCAGACGCTCAAAGCAACTTGCCATACGCTCATTAATGAAGTCGAACGGATTGACCCAGGCTGAAAGCAGCGACGCTGAAGATCTGGCCGAGGATGATGAAGATGCTTCAGCAATTGCAACCGACATGAGTTTGCGGAACTTCGAGCGCAGACGATATTTCACCTCGACACGCTCGTTCAGTTCAATTGCTGCCTCTGACAACTCGTAAGCAATGGCATAGCGAACGGACATCGCTTGGGCCTGTGCGCGCTCGGCTGCCTCAATTTTCTGCTGAAGAATAACTGTATCACTCGCGACGTCCGTGTCGAAACGCTTCAGCTTCGAGCGGATCCGTTCCAGAGACTTTCGCTGCTCCACTGCGTCACCTTCATACTCGAGTGCAGGAAACAGCATTCGATGTTCTTCAGATAGTGGCGTTTGCTGTAGTCGGAGACGCAAGTACTAGCGAAGTGAAACAGTGTAATTAACATCATTAGCCAGGTTTCTTCTGCACTAGCAACATTCCCCAGAACATTGACTGCACAAGGTAACTTACCTCAAGGTGCCGTTCTTCTTCCAGTTGCTTCAGACCTGACCGCGTCACTTTGTATTGCAGTGCACGTTGTAGTAGTAGCTGTGGATTGAAGACCTCCTCCAGTCCCAACTTGGGGTTCTTGCGAAAATACTCGCTGCACTGCTCCAAATCCTGTCATATGGTAGACCAAAGGGATTTAGCTTAATCAGAAACTTAGATTGCTTGCGTTGATTCATCGGCATCATCTTACCATCATGAGAAGCTTTGGCCGCAATTCCGCTGTAATAGCGAGCGCAACCCGATAGACAGCTTTCCATCCGTCCATAAAAAAGAGATCCCATACTCGGACAAGAGTAGGAATTGCCAGCACGCGAGCAAATATCGTCACGAACCACTGCCAACAAAACAGGCAATACCCAACCCCAACTTTAGTCAGGATCCACACATCTCTCACTAACTCGTACACTCAGGTCACGTACCTGTGTGGCTAAGATATTAGAGTGTAATCCAATTTGTCGAAAATGCGCTGAGAGATCGTAGAAATGAAGCTTCACTAGTTGTTGGAAGAGGTAGATGCACTGTGAAAGTCTGCATCACCATGTACACACATGCACCGATCAGTTCGCGTGGACTCAGCCTGGAGCACCAGATGAAACGCACCCGGGCATTTTGTGTTTCCACAAATCTGCCATCCCCTTGCGCCGAATCAACGACAAAGTAAGCCAGAACACCGCCTCTTGCGAGGAGAGTCCATCCACTTCCACGTCTGAAGTATCCTGGGCCTCTTTTATCGCTAGCAGTAGTGCTGCAACAACATAATTCATTCCCTAAAAATCGCACAGCATCGTGTCACCACGAGTAACTCGTCATACTACCAGCTGCGTCCGCGTACCCACCTGGCAGTAGCCAATATCGTCTGCATGGTGAGCGATTGCCTTCAGCACATTGCCAAGCACTCGTCTGCCATCACCTGTAGCTCCAAAGACTACCGTAAAAAAGTCGAAGGTGGTTGCTGTTGCCAACAATACAGCCGGACTCACCTTCATCCGAAAAGAAGGGGTTCATGGGGAATGTCCGCTCAATATCTCGCTCAATCTCTCCTGTATCCATTATCACCTCATCAGACACTTGCTTCTCCCTTCAGAACTGCACGTCAACCCCACCTTCCACGCCTGTACTCTCCAGCGACGCTTTGTCCTCCAATTTTTCCATTCCCGTCAGCTACACAACTCCACATCAGACCTCCTCCCCATCTCCACAGCCTACAATATGCTCTTCACCTTGAGGAAATATTCTCTGCTGTTTAGTCCGTCTGGAATCTCCTGCATCAGCGTCGACGCGTCTCCAGCTCGCAGCCAGAAGCTTCAACGTCACGGAAAAACTGTAAGTTCGAGCCAATGAGCGTCTTCTTTGAGGCTCGCAGCGACTTGTACCTGAATCTTGAAGCTACAGGGAATCCGCTACTTCGAACCATTAGACGCCGCAGTTTGCGGGTCTCTACAACGTTCCGTAAGCTTTTATTCACTCGAGCGAGTGCTTCCACGTCATTTACCTGACGATTACAGAGTCCATAGACGTCAGTAGAGAGTGAAAACCATACCAGACGAAAGAGGAGACTGAGGCGCAGTACATCGATCCACTTGTAGCGTTGAAGCAGCGGCAGAACCTCCGCAAACGTCGCATCCAGTGCCGCATCGGACCTTGGTTGGCTCATTCTGATCTGGTTTGCCTACACCTACAACAATATTATTGAACCAATCATTTTAACTCAAAGGTATTGCTGAAACCTACAAAGTACGTGATTGGCTAGTACTTAAGTTTGCTCCAGTATTGCCACTTCGAGCGGTCGAGATGAAGGAGAATGCGGGCGTCGTGATCGTACGCTGTTCTAGGGTCTAGATAGGGCTAATTTCCGCTACAAAATACTCATATTTATTGTATTTTATTACCGCAGACTGGGCAGCAGGTGACGCTGGTACCGTACGAGAAGGAGCACGTGACCAAGTACCACAATTGGATGAAGGACCCGTGGCTGCAAGGCACGAGCAATCTACAAGTAGAAAACCATTGGCAAGTAACATTATATTTAAGAAAATGTTTATATTGTTTATTGCAGAAATGACGGCGTCCGAGCCGCTGTCAATCGAGGAGGAATTCGAAATGCAAAAGTCGTGGAGAGAAGACGCCGAGAGTACGAGATGCCAATAGTGAAAACTGGCCGAGTAGTTGCAAGTTTTTGATCGATATACTGACGTTTTTTGCAATTGTAAATGTTTTTAGAATGCACGTTCATCGTCCTGGCCAAGGCCGACGGAGATGGCCAACCAGGGTCCTCATATGTTGATGAGAGTGCCATTGACCGTGAGTTTGTTTGCTATAACAATGAAGAAAGTGTGGTTTCTGAGGAATAATTTGGTGATTGCAGGTATGGCGGGCGACGTGAATTTGTTCTTCAACGACTACGAAGACCCGAAAGCGTGCGAGATGGAGATCATGATCGCAGAAGAGAAGTATCGCCGCAAGGGGTTTGCGGAGGAGGCAGTCAAGCTCATGATGGCTTACGGTATGGAATATCACCGTTAACGAGTGCTAGTAGCTAGATTGCGAGACTAACGAAGCTTTTATTCTTTATCGCAGCAACGTCGAAACTCCACGTCACCCGGTTTGTCTGCAAGATCATCGAGACGAATGGTGCTTCACTCCAGCTCTTCGAAAAGTACGTTTGCTTCTCGTGTCATTTTCTATGACCACGCAATAAGCTAACCACTGGGATTCGTGGTGTTACCATTCAGGCTGGGGTACGTGAAGTACAACTACGTAGGTGCGTTCAAGCAGGTAGAAATGGAACTGGTCACCAAGGACAAATACGCCGAGCTTGTTGATGCTGTCCTCAAATCTGCTGCTATCCATGCACCTCAGTGATAATGGTAGCAGCAAGCACTTCTGGTGACGATAGATAACCAGTGTTGGCAGAGATCAATGCAAAACGGTGAAAGGTACACGATGCAAAGTGCAGTGCTAAGCATTTTTGATCACGTACAAAGTAACGGTCATGGTGCCGGCGGACATTCAAGCGACGCGTCCACTTGCTGCACGTCCTCGAGCAGCAGCTATGAGGCCTCAGCCCCCTTCTTCTGCTCAGAACTCCAGGCGAATCAGCAGACTTGATAGAAGAGCAATCTATCTTCCAGCTGAGGTATAGTTTCTGCTTTTATTGGCGTTGACTCACGGCTCAAGGTTTCATGGACCATGTTCCTATCATCTTAGATACCGTCACCAGCTCAGACAGGTTCACGGCGATACGAAGCATCTCGACCTGCCACAAGTGAACCACAGCGGTTCAAGGAAGCAAGAAGTCGTTATGCTGCCGAGACGGCGAGTTATTTCCCAAAAATTCGAGAAAGCACAATAGCTCGAGATAAGCGAGAAAAGCAGCTAGCTCTTTCGAAACAAATCCGACAAGGGTGGAGGGAGTCCCCTGGACTCTGCAAGTTATCGTCGAACCAGTACCACCAGGACACTGCAGCTTCACTGTCAACCAAGCCGCTCTCAACGTTGGGTTAGTGTGATTGTGTGTGTTTACTCTGTTGTTGCGCATGCAAGGACTCAATAGAAATGTTGTATGTCCAACAGACCAAGACGGAATGGCTGCAATGCGATTGGCATTTGAGAAACATGGCCATCTTGGTGAAAAGGAGTTTATCTCAGAGATGCTGTATGCGTTAAATGCTCACACTTTCGAGTGGGAAAAGCAGGTCGGTGCACATTATTTATCAATTGTTGCAATGAAGGGTCAATCTAATGAGGTACTGCACTATCCTGCAAAGGTGAGCTTGACCCACGAATTCAACAGTCTATATCGACAAGCTGATTTGCATGCAGAAGGCTTTCTCACGTGGGAGGATTTTAGCTCAACCCTTTTCAAAAGCTCAGGTTCGTACGTGTGATGGCGCGCACCTGCGATGCATCCATGAACGTATTGCCAATCCAATCATCTTCATTCATTTCATGCAGATGATTTGTCCCGTGAGGAAGAATTAACTTCTCAACGGGTACGCACTCTATTCTACATGTACTTGTGTTATTCGGAAAACTCGGTGGGTAAACAGAAGCGTCTTAGTTATCTTGCCAAGCCGATGCGTTACATATGCCAGCTGAGCTCCAAGGAATGGTAGGTTTGGTACCGTAGCTGTGCCTAAGCTGGATACCTAACCTAATTTGTGCTTCTACAGTATTATTTTGCGGATGTCAATCGGGTGTTTTTGCACGATGGAAGAAAGAAAAACTTTCGGCTGCTAGATGCAGTCAATGATAAAATTGTCAGTGAGTTCAACGCCCATTCAAGGTATGTTTCGACCCCTGTTACTCGTAAAATTTTCGTATGCGAAGCTGAAGTTGTATCGCTCGAAGCAGAGGTGGTAGTATCTTGGATGCGGCGTATTCGCCGGTGGGTCGCTATGTAATCACAGCGTCAACTTCACCTGTGATAACTTTATACGACGTGGATGAGCTTCAAATTCGACAAGTAAGCGATTTGGGCAATACTGTATTTTTGATTGCTTTAACGTTTGTACTGTTCATGATTTTTGTT
>AUWJ02009777.1:0-25469 GCA_000468175.2 Phytophthora cryptogea
TTCTGACTCCTTGCCACGCTCGACTTGCATTTACCATTGCGTTTGCATGGCGCAGTGACCCCAGCTGGGAAGAGCTGCACATGCTCAGCCGAGTGCGTGCATTCGACCATCCAAATGGAGCTGTGGTTTGTGGATAACAGAGGATACAAGTGGCTGAAGATGACTATGAACAATTGCTGTCTTGCATTCGACAACACGAGTGCATTGACAGCTTACAAGACACTAAGAAGAAACTTTCATCGGACCACTTCACGCAAAGTCCGGTATGGTCCAGAGGTTGGCAGGCGACAACTTCACGTTGAGAGCACCTTTCACAGGCAGAGTCAACGACAGGTCGTACGTCACGTCTTCCGGGTTGAGCACCTCCACATGAAACTTACTCAGCAGACCGACCACCACCAACTTCATCTCCAGCATGGCCAAGTTCATCCCCAGGCAAATGCGAGGCCCGGCAAGGAAGGACGCGAACTTGAAAGTGGAGACCGGGATCAGTTTTCCCGTCGCGGGGTCAATCCATCGCTCGGGCTTGAACTCTTCGGCGTCCGGACCCCAAACTTGAGGCAAACGCGCCATCGCGTATGTGCACAACCCGACCGTCGAGCCTTTGGGGATGGCAGTTCCGTCGGTGAGCGTGGTGCTTTCAACTGCGTACTTCATCTCGTACGGAACGGAAGGATGAAGACGTAGCGTCTCCTTCAACGCAGCTTCCAAGTACACAAGTTGACTTGCCTCCTCCATCGACGTATGAACAGTACCGACTTGGTTCGCGTCAATGGTTGGCAACTTGTCTGCAATCTCCTTCCGAATCGCAGCTTCCACGTGGGGGTTCAGCGAGAGGTTGAAGAAGAACCAGCTCAGTGCTTGGGCTGTGGTGTCGCGACCGGCAATGAGGAAGTTCACCACGATATCACGAAGGTACTTCGGGTCAAACTGCTGCTCGTCAGCGTCCGGCGCGTTCTCGACACTGTCGAGGAAGAGCGACACGATGTCACTCGGTTTCTTCAGCTTGCTGTTAGCATTGTCACCACCACGACTTGATCGCTGAGCCAACGCCTTCTCCACAATCTCTAGCACCGTCTTATCAATCACTTGGACGTCGCGCTTGAGTTGACCTTCCATGCCAATGCCCAGCCATCGCTGAGCTCTCCAGAACCAACCTGGACGGGAGAAGCGAATGATAAGAACTTGTTGAGCTCGGTCGAATGCTTTTTGAAACGGGTGCTCTTTCTCCGATTCCTGTGCGTTCATGTGCACGCTAAAGCCGATCTCCGCGAACGCCTCGAAGGTGAACCGGTTGAGCAGCCTGAACAGGTCCAGCGTCTCTTGTTTTTCACTTGCACGCTGCAGAATATCGTACAGCACAAGAGCGTGGCGTTGGATGGCGGAAGTCATGGAATCTCGTAGCGCTCTCATGGTGAAGAGGTTGCTGGCCGTCTTGCGCTGATGCACCCACTTGTCTCCATCCACGGCGAAGATCCCGTCACCAAGGAGGTCTCTCATGTTGTCACAGCTGAATGGGCCTTTGATGAAGTTGTCGAACTGGGTCTTGAGGACGTCCTCGAACACTTGAGGCTGGTAGCACAGGAAGTTGAGTGGAACTCCTAGCGACCGGATCTCCACAGGCTCGGCGTCGAACTGTTTGCCCAGTTCCAGGAAGTAGTGGTGCATGTCACCTCGCAGTCCATGACGAACCAAGTCGAGAGTGTTCTGCAGCACTGGGAGTGTCGTATCGGGGCGGTGGGTCTTGCGTTGTGTCTTGACCGAATCCTCCTTGGTCTTGAGCGTCTTGATGAGGAACACAACCACGGACGCGATTGCGAAGCCGCCTACAGCAACATTCACAGAGAGCTTTTCATGTAGCAAGGAGACCGACAACATGGTGGGTGGGCACTTGAGAGCTATCGGGTACTTTCGATTTTGGCGGTCTCCCTTCCCACATCGTTGAAGGTTCGGGAGGGATCATACACCATTCGAAAGTCTCACGTAACGATAAGAATGGAGAATCAAGCCATCGTCGAATGCAACTATCCTACTAAGCGGTACTGTACCTCTGTTGAGAGGTTCCTCGCTCCACCAAACGCTTGGCACGACAATCATCATGTTGATGGCATGTGAATGATCATGTTGAAGTGGTTAGACTTGGTCTGGATCACTGAGTGAAGTCTTCGATGAGCTTAAGCGAAGTCCGGGCTGCTTGGCAACGGAACTGGTGACACCTTCACGTTAAGAGCACCTTTGACAGGCAAAGTCAGCGATAGATCGTACGTCACGTCCTGCGGGCTCTGAACCTCCACGTGGAATTTGCTCAGCAGACCTGCCACCACCAACTTCATTTCGAGCATGGCCAAGTTCACTCCGAGACACATTCGAGGGCCAGCGTTGAAAGACGCGAACTTGTATGCAGAAACGTTGATGAGTTTCCCCGTTGCAGTATCGATCCATCGCTCCGGTTTGAATTCTTCTGCGTCGGACCCCCACACCTCCTGCATCCGCGCCATCACGTACGTGGCCAAAAAGATCATCGAATTCCCCTTCACGAAAGTTCCGTCGGGTAATGTAGTGTCGTTCACGACATACTTTGGCACCATTGGGACGGGTGGATGGAGTCGAAGTGTCTCCTTCAGTGCAGCTTCGAGATACACGAGCTGACCAACAACTTGCATCATCGCGGCGGAAGAGTTCTCCTCATTTCTGCCAAGTTTCGGCCATTTCTCCGCAAGTTCACTCCGAATCGCAGCTTCGACGCCAGGATTCTTGGTGAGGTTGAGGAAGAACCAGCTCAGTGTCTGCGCTGTCGTGTCTCGCCCGGCGATGAGGAAATTCACGACAATATCGCGAAGGTGTGTCGGGTCGACGTGCTTGGATGTCGAACCACCGACACCATCAAGGAACAGCGTCACGATATTCTTCCCAGAGTTATTGTCATCTTCGCAGCTTCCATCAGAGCGCTTTGCAACCGCCTTCTTCACGATACTCAGAACGGTTTTGTTGATCACGTCGATGTCTTGCTGAAGCTGGCCTTCGGAACCCACACCAAGCCAGCGCTGCGTCTTCCAGAACCAACCAGGACGAACGAAACGCAAGAACAGAGCGCGTTGGGCATTGTCAAAAGCTTTCTGGAACGGATGCTCCTCGTCCGAATCCAGACATCCCATGTGCACGCCGAATCCGATCTCTGCAAACGCCTCAATCGTGAACCGATTGAAGAGCTTGAACAGATCAAGTGTCTCCTGCTTGTCACTAGCCCGCTGTAGGATGGTATACAACACCTCAGCGTGACGTTGGATGACAATCGTCATGGAATCTCGTAGTGCTCGCATGGTGAACAGGTTACTCGCTGTCTTGCGCTGGTGCACCCACTTGTCTCCGTCCGCTGCGAAAATGCCATCACCAAGGAGGTCCCTCAAGTTCTCGCACATGTAGGAACCTTTGGGGAAGTTGCTGAATTGGTGTTTCAGGACCGCTTCGAAAGCTTCCGGTGTGGAGACGACAAGTTGGTCGGGGACTCCAATGGATCGAACGAGTACAGGCTCCGCTTTGAAGTCTCTGCACGTGAGAACAGTGCGGTCGTGGATGTCTCCGTCGCGAGCGGCTCGGATCATGTCCAACGTGTTTTCTAGCAGTGGAAGCGTCGAGTCTGGACGGTGGGTCTTGCGCTGCGGGTCTTTGGAATCACTTTCAGCATGTTCCGAGTGAGATTTGAGCAGGACCACGACAGTGGAGACCAGGAGAAAACTTGCCACTCCAATCAAAACTTTGTCACGAAGCAAAGGGACCGACAACATGTTACTGGCGGTGACTTGAGTCCTTGAGCGCGACTTGGATTGTGCTCAACGTGAGAACGTGGTGAAGCTCCTCGTTGAAGTCTGACGGTCTCAGCTGCCAGAGCGAGGGAAGTTGCAACACCAGAACCAGAAGACCTGCAACACCAGAATGCGAAATGCCACTTCAACTTGACGAACAATCTGCAATGGTGCCGCGGGTACATTTCGTCTCCATGAGACTAGGAAGAGAGCGAAAAGATGGTCTTGCTGTCATGACAGTTGCAGAGCGAACTCTGTACCAATGAAAATTGGAGTTTCAATGTTGAAGGCTCCAACAAGAGACTGAATTTCAAATACAAGTACATACGTGTACTGGTATCAAACGTCACTCCACGCAGCAGAGCTCCTCCAATGTGTAGCGCAGTACCCTGCTCCATTCGTTCACCAACTATACGTACGCAGGTAGGAGTGTTGGTCATCCATTTCGCCCACGTAATCATCAACCCGATCGTGCCCCCGAGATTACACAATCGAGCAGGTGTGGTCCACCACTGGCTATCCGACGTCAGTCTCCAATCGGCGTCATAGGTGGCAAGTGATCCAAGTTTCGAGTCGCGCGTAACGGACGCCATGGCGCCTCCCAAGCATCGCGACGAGGAGCGCAAGCCGCTGCTGCAGGGCGTGACGGTCGTGCATAATAGCGACATACCCGACAAGTCCACAGCCTCGTGGGTGCCCGTCGACGCGCCTGGTCTGGGCGACCGCTACCCGTCCCAGCTCGCTGGCTGCCTGGGCAACGTCTTCTTCTCGTGGGTCACGCCGCTCATGAAGCTCGGCAACGAGCGGCCGCTCGAGAACGACGACCTGTTCCAGCTGGACCCGCACAACCGCGCGGCCAACGTGTCCAAGAAGTTTGCGGACGCGTGGGACGCCCAGACGCGCTCCAACAAGCCCAGCCTCGTGTGGGCGCTGGGCCGCGCGTTCGGCTTCAAGTTCGTGGTCGCAGGCTTCCTCAAGCTCATCCACGACTCGCTGCAGTTCGTGGGACCCATGATCATCAAGGACATCATCGCGTACCTGAGCGACCCGACGGCGCCGCTGTCGGAAGGTCTCACGTACGCCGGCGTCATCTTCGTGTCGGGCGTGGTGCAGTCCTTTGCACTGCGCCAGTACTTCTTCTATTGCTACGAGACGGGCATGCAGTTCCGCAGCGCTGTCGTCACGGCCGTGTTCGACAAGTCCTTGGTGCTGTCGGCCGCGGCGCGCCAGCAGCGCACGTCCGGAGAGATCACCAACCTCATGTCCATTGACGCCCAGCGGCTGCAGGACATGACGCCGTACCTGCACGCCGTGTGGTACGCGGCGTTCCAGATCATTGTGTCTTGCTTCCTGTTGTGGCAACAGATCGGCGTCGCCACGTTCGCTGGCGTGGCTGTGATCTTGCTTATCATCCCGTTAATGACTGTCATCTCCAAGGCCATGCGCAAGCTGCAGCAGCGCCTCATGAAGGTCAAAGACGAGCGCATCAAGATCTGCGTCGAGGTGCTGTCGGGCATCAAGGTGGTGAAGCTCAAGGCGTGGGAGAACTCGTTCGGCCAGCGTGTGATGAAGTTCCGTGACGAAGAGCTGGCGCGTCTCCGGACGTACGTGTTCGCGCGCAGCGGGTCCAACACCATTTTCAGCTTCGTGCCGTCGCTGGTGACCGTGGTGTCGTTCAGCGCGTACGTGTTGCTGGGCCACACGCTGGACGTGGGCACGGCGCTGACGAGTTTGGCGCTGTTCAACATTCTGCGCTTCCCGCTGTTCATGCTGCCGCAGGTGCTGAACAATGTGGTGGAGGCGAGCGTGAGTTTCGACCGTCTGCGCAGCTACTTCCTGGCAGAGGAGCGAACGAAGGTAGGCGAGGGCAACTTGACGGAGGTGGGCATCTCGGTGGAGGGTGCCGACTTCAAGTGGGACGCAGCTCCTCCGGCAGATGATGACAAGAAGATCGAGGACAAGAAGGATGAAATCCCTCTGGTGACGCCTGTTGCCGAGGGCCCCACGCTACGTCACATTAACTTTTCGGCCAAGAAGGGCGAGTTGCACGCAATTGTGGGCCACGTGGGCAGTGGCAAGTCGACACTGCTGGCCGGCATCCTTGGCGACGCTCGTTGCAGCTCGGGCTCGGTGGCGGTGCGCGGCTCGGTATCGTACGTCTCGCAGCAGCCTTTCATCCAGAACGCGACTGTGCGTGACAACATCACGTTTGGCCTGCCATTCAACGCCGAGAAGTACGAGGAAGCTCTGCGCGTGAGTTCTCTGAAGAAGGACCTGCGCATCCTGACGGCTGGAGACCGCACGGAGATCGGTGAGAAGGGTATTAACCTCAGTGGCGGACAGCGTACGCGTGTTGCCATCGCTCGCGCCGTGTACCAAGACACGGACATTTACCTGCTGGACGACATTCTATCTGCAGTCGACAGTCACGTCGGCGCGGACATTTTCAACGAGTGCATCAAGAAGACACTGAAGGACAAGTTGGTGGTGTTGGTGACGCACTCGCTGAGCTTCGTGAGCCAGTGCGACCAGATCGCGGTGATTGCCGACGGAAGAATCGCAGAGCACGGATCGTACAAGAAGTTGATAGCGAACAAGAGCTTGCTGGCTCAGATGGTGTCGAACTACGTGGAGAGCGAAAAGGAAGAGGACGACGTGAACACGACATCGGCGGATTCTGCTGAGGACGAGTCGGCCGACCCGAGCGACGACGAAGAGCTGGCGATCACGGACCGGCGAAAGTCGAGTGAGAGCCGTATGCACCGCCGTTCGCGGGTGTCCTCGACGAGAAGTGATGACAGCCAAGCAATTGAAAACGAAGGTCAGCTGATGGTGGAGGAGGACCGATCTGTGGGTGACGTGTCGTGGGCGGTTTATCGTGTGTGGATTAATGCGTTCGGAGGTGTGTGTGCGGCTTTCATGGTCGTGCTGGGCTTCTTCGCTGCTCAAGGTCTTACGCTGCTGGCGACGGTGTGGATCTCGTACTGGTCGGAGGAAGCTGCAAAGTACCCGGACTCTCAGATGTATTACGTGTACGTGTACATGTTGATCAACCTGGCGTACGCGGTGCTGCTGTTCATTCGCGTTGTCCTCCTCTATATCGGATCTCTTCACGCAAGCCGCTTGCTTTTTAGCAAGCTACTTGAGCGCATTCTGCGCGCCCCCACTTCGTTCTTCGACACGACGCCGCTCGGCCGAATTGTGAACCGCATGTCCAAGGACATTTACACGCTGGACGAGTCGATTCCGGGCACTGTTTCTATGCTTCTCAACACTGTTGTCGCTGTGGTGATTACTTTGGTCACGGTGTCGTACATCACTCCAATGTTCATGGTGATTTTGCTGCCGGTTCTCGTTGGATACTACAGCTCCCAGCGATACTTTATCAAGACTTCTCGTGAGCTGCAGCGTCTGGACTCGATTAGCCGTTCCCCAATCTTCGCTTTGCTTTCGGAAACCCTCGATGGGCTGTCGACGATCCGTGCATTCGGTGTTGAAAACAACTTTATTGGCCACAACAATTACCTGCTGGACAAGAACCAGCGCGCATACTTCCTGAACTTTACAATCAACTGCTGGCTGGCGCTGCGTCTAGAGTTTGTTGGAACGTGCATTGCGGCCGCTGCTGCTCTTTCGGCTGTTGTGGCGCATGGAACGGATGCCGCCCAGGGCACAGCATTTGCTGGACTCGTTGGTGTCTCTCTGACCTATGCCTTCACTGTGACGCAGTCGCTTAACTGGACAGTGCGTATGATCAGCCAACTGCAGACGCAAATGGTGTCTGTGGAGCGTATCCAGACGTACACGGAGATGCCAACGGAAGCTGCTCTTGAAAGCACTGCTGCGCAGAAACCCAGTGTCGAGTGGCCGACGGCAGGTGCCATCAGTTTCAACCGTGTCGATCTACGCTACCGTCCCGGACTCCCGCGTGTGCTTCGTGGACTGACGTTCAGCGTGAACGCGAAGGAGAAGGTGGGCATTGTCGGCCGCACGGGTGCTGGCAAGAGCAGTCTGATCGTCGGTCTCATGCGTCTCGTCGAGCTGGACGCAGGCTCCATCACAATTGACGGCGTGGACATCAGCAAGATCGGACTGCACGACTTGCGCGCCAACATCGCTATCATCCCGCAGGACCCCGTGCTGTTCTCAGGCACCGTGCGCTCGAACTTGGACCCGTTCGACCATTTCTCGGACGAGCAGATCTGGACGTCCGTGAAGCGTGCGTCGCTGCAGAAGGCCGTCACGTCGCTGGACGACGTCGTGGACGAGAAGGGCTCGAACTTCAGTGTGGGCGAGCGACAATTGCTGTCCATTGCTCGCGCGCTGCTGAAGCGGTCGAAGGTGATCCTGATGGACGAGGCAACGGCGTCGATCGACCCGGAGACGGACCGACAGATTCAGCAGAGTATCCGCGAGGAGTTCCGTGAGTGCACGACGCTCACGATCGCGCACCGCATCAACACGATCCTGGACTCGGACCGCATCTTGGTGATGGAGAAGGGCTCCGTGGCCGAGTTCGGGTCTCCAGCCGAGTTGCAGCGCAAGCAGGACGGCATTTTCAAGTCGCTCGTGGATGCCTGGCGCCAGAGCAGCGAGAAGTAAGGCGTTGCAAGACTGTAGGTCGTTCAGTCGGTAGTGCACAGCAAGTAGATAAAAGTCCAGGGCTCACTCAACGAAATGAACTTTGCATTAGACGATGACTTTCAAGTGTTTCATCGCTATGTGAGACTTTGAAAAGCGTCGAGGCGAATGTACCTGGACACCTTGTGTACCAGGTCTTTTCGCGTTTCCTCGCTGATCTCATGCCAGCGGAGATACCGTACGAAAGGTTGGTGGCGGCAGGTCTACTGAAGAAACCGCGTACGATATGCCGTTGACTAGCCTGAAGATTCCATTCACGACATCAGCTTGTACGAAAGGATGGTGAGACTCTTGCCAATTTGCAGCGTAGGTTGCTTGATATTTGGCTGCTGTACGAAGTTCACATCCAAGACGGATGTCGCCATGGGGTTGCTGCGATTTCCGTATGGTCCAGTTCGTTCCCCGTCGGGTCGCACACGCTCGAGTTCATTTCAGTTTTCTTCGCCAAGGTCGCAACCGCTCAAGAAAGATGCTGACCGTCGATCGTATGACCGACAGCCTCTCGTCCAACGTGGCGGTTGTTGCGTTGAGTGGGTTGGTTGCTCTTCCGTTGGCCTGGTACTTGTTGTCGGCCTCCAATGGTGAAAAACAACTTGGTACTCGTAAGGTGCTGCGACCTTCGACCACTAAACCATTAATTGGGAACACGTTGGATATCCTCCACAACCTCCCTATTCGCCACGACTGGATCACGAGTTTGTGTGCAGAAGCAAAAGGTGAACCAGTCCTGCTCCAATCGTTGGGTACGCCCGATGTGACACTGTTGTCAACCCCGGAGGCTTTCGAGGATGTTTTCAAGAACCAGTTTGACAACTTCCCCAAGGGCCCAAAGAAGAGTGAGTACCTACGTGACCTGCTCGGAGAAGGCATTTTCGCGGTGGACGATGAGAAATGGTACCGTCAACGGAAGACGGCCAGCAACTTGTTCACCATGAGAACTCTTCGAGATTCCATGACGAACACTATTCAACGTCATTTGGTGGTGTTGGAACGCATTTTCCATCGAGCCGCAGCGTCGAACGACTCGATTGACATGTTTCGGCTGCTAAACCGCTTCACCATGGAGGCATTCACGGAAATTGGCTTCGGTGTCGAGATGAACTGCTTGGATTCGGACAAGGAGCATCCGTTCCAAACAGCATTTGACCGCAGTCAACAATTTTTACTCTTCCGCTTTGTCCGCCCTAGTTGGTTCTGGAAGACGCAGCGATTGCTGGGCTTGGGTGCCGAGGGAAAACTGCAGCAAGATCTGAACGTGATCAACTCAACCATATTCGACATCGTGACGAAGACGCTCCAACACCGTGCGAAGGGTGCATCGAAGCAAAACGATAAAGACGCAGTGGATATCGTCTCCCTGTTTCTCGACGACCTGAACAAGTCGGACGACTTGGATGAAAACTGCTTTGACCCCACGTACCTCCGGGATATCGTTGTCAACTTCATCATCGCCGGCCGTGACACCACGGCGCAAGCGCTTAGCTGGTTCTTCTACTGCCTCAGTCAAAACAAACAAGTGGAGACCAAGATCCGTTCGGAGCTGTTAGCAAAACTTCCTCAGCTTTTCAATGGCCAGTGCAGTCCGTCGATGGACGAGGTTGGAAACCTCACGTACGTCGAAGCTGTATTGAGAGAAACTCTGCGATTGTATCCGTCGGTTCCTATCGTGAGCAAACAAGCAGTTCAAGATGCTGTGCTTTCGGACGGGACTTTCATTGCAGCAGGAGCGATGGCTGGGTTGCCAATGTATGCTCTAGGACGAATGCCTCATGTGTGGGGTCCCGATGCAGCAGAGTTTAAGCCTGAGCGATGGATCGATTCGGTCACAGGAAAGCCTGATCTCCGTGTCGGCCTACCAGTTCGTGGCGTTCAATGCAGGCCCACGTTTGTGTCTCGGCAAGAACCTCGCGATGCTTGAGATGAAGTTGATCGTGGCATCTCTTTTGAGCAAGTACCATGTTGAGCTCGAGAGTCCCGAGACGGTGACGTACGGCATCTCGTTCACGCTGCCTGTGAAAGGGCCACTAAATGCCAAGATTTCTGTAGCGTAGGTGAGAGGAAGTTATCCAAGACTGATGTTGCCTCCTAGTCGACCTAGGCAGCTCTCATGCCGATCAAACTCGTTAACAAAACAATCATCCAACTTTTACATCACACAGTGCACATTATCCGTGATACTTAGGAAGCCCTTCGCTGAAGAGTTCTCGTTTCTTGAGGGGTGCGAGCCTTACGCATATTCCGGGCTGGATGGCGGAGGAGTAGTCGACACCTTCACGTTGAGAGCTCCCTTCACTGGCAGTGTAATCGATAGATCATACTTCACGCTCTCCGGATTCAGTACCTCGATGTGGAACTTACTCAGCAGTCCTGACACCACCAACTTCATTTCGAGCATGGCCAAGTTCATTCCGAGGCACATTCGAGGGCCGGCATTGAAAGAGGTAAACTTGTAAGCCGACACAGGGATCAGCTTGCCGGTCGTAGGATTAATCCATCGTTCAGGTTTGAATTCCTCGGCGTCAGGACCCCAGACTTGAGCCATTCGGGCCATCGCGTAGTTTGCAAGACCAATTGCTGAGCCCGCGGGGACGAAAGTTCCATCAGATAGCGTGGTGTCTTGCACAGTTTGCTTGGGTTCGATAGGGACGGACGGGTGAAGACGAAGCGCTTCCTTTAGTGCAGCCTCCAGATACATGAGTTGGTTCACATCCTCCATTGTAGCGTTGCTGGCGTTGTCTGCTCCGTTGCCTCCAGAAATTGGCAGCTTCTCTGCAATCTCTTTACGAATGGCAGCCTCCACACGGGGATTCTGCGAGAGATTGAAGAAGAACCAGCTCAGTGCCTGGGCGGTGGTGTCACGGCCAGCGATGAGGAAATTCACGACAATATCACGCAAGTACTTTGGGTCGAACTGCTTTTCATCCGAACCCCCAGCACTGTCAAGGAAAAGTGACACAATGTCACCTCCCTTCCGGTGGTTATCAACTTGAACACCTTCATCGGCGTGGTCAACTCTCTGCGATCGTTGTTTCAACGCCTTCTCAGCAATTTCCAGCACCGTCCTGTCAATCACTTGAATATCGCGACGAAGCTGCCCCTCCACACCCACACGGAGCCAACGTTGAGTCTTCCAGAACCAGGCTGGTCGAGTAAAGCGGAACCGAATTGAGCGCTGTGCACGGTCAAATGCTTTCTGGAATGGGTGCTCTTGGTCTGAATCAAGACACCCCATGTGCACTCCGAAGCCGATCTCAGTGAACGCCTCAATCGTGAACAAGTTGAAGAGTTTGAACAGATCCAGTGTATCCCCGTTGTCACTTGCACGTTGTAAGATGTCGTGAAGCACAAGAGCGTGACGTTGGATAACAACCGTCATGGAATCTCTCAGGGCTCGCATGGTGAAGAGGTTGCTCGCCGTCTTGCGTTGGTGCACCCACTTGTCCCCGTCAACAGCGAAGATACCATCACCAAGCAGGTCCCTCAAGTTTTCACACATGAACGGACCTTTGTCGAAGTTGTGGAATTGCGTCTTCAGTACGTCTTCGAACGCCTCAGGTGTGAACAGCATGATGTTGAGTGGAATACCCAGCGCCCGAATGAAAACTGGCTCGGCGTTGAACTGCTTGGCCTGTTGCGTGGTGAAGTCGTGCAGATCTCCTTTCACTCCACCATGGATGATGAGGTCCAGCGTGTTCTCCAGTAGTGGCAGCGTCGAGTCCGGACGGTGCACTTTGGTTTTCTCATCGTCGATTCTCTTCTTGTGCCACAGCGTTAGCGCCACAGACAACAACACCAACCCACCGATGGTCACGGACGATTTCTCGACGAGCGTAGCGATCGGCAGCATCTTGACGTGAGCGACGTGAGCTCGAAATGGAATGTTGAATAATGGAGACTTTGCCGGAGATACACCCGATCCAAAGGGCGGCTGCTATAACTTGAAGCTGGTTTCAACGGTGATGATGCCAACGGAGACTCGCCATAAGCAGTTGACAGTTGACTTGTCATTGAACCGAGCTCCTGAACCCACCGATCTAGCTACTGTATTCCGCTTAGCCTGCTCGCCCGACGGCCTTGGGCATCTTCTTGGTGCGGGCGTCCTCGACTTCCTTGGTTTTATAATAATGCGGCGCGAGCTCCATGAGCCACTCGGATTTGATTGGGATCACGTTGCGCATGTACTCTTTCGTTGTGAATGCCAGCTCGTGGTACACGACCCACCGCGGAACTTCCTCCAGCTTAATGAGGCACGAGCTCGGGTGGATGTACACCGACTGCGCCTTCTTGACCGTCTTGTAGTGGCCAGAGTTGTCCAGCTTGGCTGTGTTGTAGAAGTAGCCTGCACAGATCGCCTTGCGGATCGGCTCGTGGTCGCTGCGGTTGCTCGTCTTCTCGAGCTCCACACGATCGCAAAGTCCTTCGAGCTGCTCCCGCACGTCGCGCGCGGTCTTCAGCGAGCGCATGATCACGAAATTCTCGTACGTCCATTGCGTTGAGTAGTTCGTTTCGACCCACTGGTTGTAGACGTTCATCAGCGTAATGTGATCGCCACCACCGCCACGCGCAAAGTTGAGCCGCGCGTTATCTGCATGGACAGCCTTATCCTTCGGACGGTAGAAGATCGAGTTGTTCACGCTTAGCATGGCGCAGATTGTCATTACTTCCTCTGTGCAGCCAAACTTCTCGGAGGCGAGAAGTGCCTTTGACATCATCGGGTCCAACGGGAACTCGGCCATACGGCGCCCGAGCTTTGTGAGTTCACCCATGCCGTTCAGTGCACCAAGAGCGTAAAGTTGCTCAAGAGAGCGAATGAGAGCCTTCTCTGGCGGAGGATCCATGAAGTCAAAGTGCAGTAAGTCATTGATGCCAAGCGACTTCATGAGCAACACCACGCTGGCGAGATTGGTACGCTGGATTTCTGGTACTGTGTTCTCGTCCAGCTCATTTTTGTATGACCACGCAGTGTACAATCGGAAGCATTTGCCAGGAGCCGTACGGCCTGCGCGACCAGCACGCTGGTTAGCCATAGCTTGGGAGACTGGGGCAACTAGTAGGGACTCCATGCCCGTCTGTGCGTTGTAGTTTGTCTGCTTGCAAAAGCCCGTATCGATCACGTAGCAGATCCCTGCAATGGTCAGCGATGTTTCAGCAATATTTGTACTCAGCACCACTTTACGAGCGCCTTCCGGTGTCGGCTCAAACACCTGGGCCTGCCGCTCAGATGGCAACGTCGCGTAGATCGGTCGAATCAGCAGCTCGCGTACTCGAGATCCAAGACCACGGGTGCGCTGCAATAATATCTCTTCGGCAGCTTCAATTTCCTCTTGACCAGTGAAGAATACGAGGATGTCGCCCAGTGGCTGGGTGATATGAATCTGAAGCACAGTCACGATGGCTGCATCCAGGTAGTCTGCTTCAGGAGCCTTCGTGTACAGAATATCGACAGGAAACATGCGTCCAGGAATCTTGAAAATGGGGGCATCATCAAAGTAGGCGCTGAATTTAGTCGCATCCAGCGTCGCACTAGCCACAATGATCTTGATGTCGTCACGGAAGCGCGAAATATCCTTGATCAGCCCGAATAGTATATCCGTACTGAGGGTGCGCTCGTGGGCCTCATCGATGATCATGACGCTGTAGGTCTTTAGATCCGGCTCGGTCAGGAACTCACGCAGCAGCATACCATCCGTCATGTACTTGATCACTGTCTTGTCACTGGTGCAGTCTTCGAAACGGATCGAGTAACCCACTTCGTTACCCAACTTCACATCCATCTCCTGCGCTACTCGAGCTGCAACACTCATCGCAGCAACACGTCGAGGTTGCGTACATCCAATAATACCGAGCTCCGAGTATCCAACTTCGTGCAGATACTGTGGAATCTGGGTTGTCTTGCCCGATCCCGTTTCTCCCTCGATGATGATAACCGGGTAATTCCGGATCGCTTCGAGAAGTGATTCACGGTACGGGTACACCGGCAACTGCTTCCTTCCTTCCTGGATGCTCAAGTGTTTCGCCTGCTCCATCTTCTTCCTAGCCTCCTTGACATCTTCATCACTCACATGATGTCCCGACAGCATTTGCTGCGAGATAAAGTCAATCTGGTCGTCAAACACGAACTCGTCCTCTTCCTTGGTCTCTCTGTGCTTGTGTTTATCCTTGGCTCCGAACCTGCTCGTGGCCATCTTCACCTGCGTCTCCTCCCACACTTCCTGCTCAGTATGGAACACTTCCTCCTCCTCATACCTGTCCGTCAACAAATCCTCCTTCTTGCGGATCCTGTTGCCTTCATCGTCCACTTCTTCGTACGAGTCTGGGATCTGGTACCCGTCCACTTCCTCCTTCTTGGATCTGGCTTTGGCCGTCTCTAAGATCCTCTTATTAAGCTCCAGCTGCTCCTTCTCCTTCTTGGATCTCTTGCCGTCCTCAAAGAGCACGTCCTCGTCCTTCAATTGGAACTCCAGCAGCTCCAGCTCCTTCTCCTCTCTCTTTTTAAGGTACTCTTGTCTACTGAGCTCCCGGAGTCTCCGTAACTTGTCACTGAGCGCGCTCTGGTCGTCATTGACAGCTCCTCGCTTGGCCAGTTGCTTGATCTCGTCACTGGTGAGTCCTCCCGCGGCTTCTGGGCCTTCAATCTCCTCCGCCTTGCGCTTGCGCTTCGTGCGGTCCTCGTCCCGTTGACGCAACCGCTCGGCGAAGGCGTCGCGCTCCTCCCGGTCGCGTAATCGCTCGCGCTCTTCCGGAGTCAGTTGGGACTCGTCTTGCTCGGCCTCTAGCGCGCGCTTGGAGCGGAAGTCGTGGAAGATCTCGACGTCGGAGTGATGGTCGGCGTCTTGGGGAGCAGAGGGCGCGTCCTCGTCGCTGTCGGCGCGGCGCCGGCGACGCGAGAAGCCGTCGGAGCGCCGCGACTTGCGGCTCGGGGCATCGTTGGCCATGGTTAACGTATGTGAACTAAAAGTGGTTAAAACGGTTTTATTGGTGTTATAACTAGAATAAGTTTTAACGATAATTCAATGGCGCGACCTTCGCGCAACCCGCGCGCCATGGTAATCAAATGCTGGCACGATATGTGGCAATTCATCTACTGTACTAAGTACTAGAATGTCTTGCTCAATGTATTGTATCACCGCTCAATATGGCGCTTAGTAGGCTCAATCGCTACATCAATTGATGCAATTTCCACTGCATTTTGCAAGACGAGAGCTGGATTCCCAGAGTTAAAATATTCCAGAATGGAAATCATGACAACATCAGCGAAGTCGAAAGTTTGTGTGAGGCGAAGATGTATTCGCACTGGTTGATGTTTTTTTAGAACAATCAAGCTCGTACTTTTGACTCTCCGATGTGGACACCGATGCTTATTCTAGACCACGAGAACAACAGCAAACTCAAGCGGCATTGGCGCGTCTCGCAATGTCTTGAATGGTCATCATATCTGTGTACTCATCCAGTGAAATAAACCTCTCCCCGTCAAAAGTATACTCAAAAATTCTACTCAGCATCGTGGCATCAATTTTTTGCATCACACCCCCGTCAACTTCAGTGGCGCTAATTACGCTCAGAAAAGCAAGTTTCTGCTTGGTTTCTTGACCGCCTCGAAGCCAATCGCCACGGTGGGCCAAAAAGCGAGGCATGAACTCGTCAAACAAGTCGAAAGCAACCTTAATGCGCAAGTTGCGAAGAGTTCGATTCTCCTGCAACAGTCTGAGCAAACCATTCAGATCCGATCGCTTCAGAAGACCTGTTTGTAGTTGCAGTTCTCGGAAATAGGATTTGCTTGCCAAGGCTGGATTTGAAAAAATCTTGACGAAATGGTCCACGCATGATGGGGTTATCGTTCGCGTCAAGAGATGCAACGTCGTGACCTTGCATATCCCCGCAGCCGAAGCATCGACAAACGATGAGAAATCATCGAGTTGAGTTGACCTCAGCGTCAAATGAGTTAACCTTGGGCAGCTATCAATTAACTCTTTGAGATGCAAATTAGTGAACGCCTCGCATTCCAAATTCAGTCGCTCGAGGTGAGCCCCTATCTTTTGCAGTAGCGCCAGAGTAGGCCAGATTTTTGTCGTCTTCAACGCTAAAGACTTGAGACCAGAATTCTGTGATGAAGGAAAAGTTGGATATCTTGAGGTCGATACGACGGATTGACGCTGGATGAATCCGCGTCCGAGTCCTGGAACGTACACGCACACCCACTCAGAGCCCGAGTTTAGCACCATAAACTGCTCCTGCCGCTTTAAAACCACCAGCGGCTTTGAGAAAAGTCGGTGGACAGGCTCAACCTCCACCCTTGTGTTTGCTTGCACAACAGCAGTAGAAAGACCACCGTCTATGGGATCTGAAAGGCTCAAGTCGTACTCGTAGTTAAGCAGCAACAGCATGGCGGAGTTCCATTCGTTGTCCATAACATCAATGACTACCCCAACATCCCCCACTGATAACTCACACTGCGATAGATCGAGATGTTGGATTGGTACGTTTGACTGTGGATGAAACACAGCTAGTGCTAGCCAATGCCAAAATAGTTTCCGCGTGCTATGCTGTACAATCGGTCGCACCTCGAGACGGAGCTCTTGAAGTCCCTCGATAAATGGGAGCGCTGAAAACAACGCGCTAAAATACGATGTATCGGTGATACATCGACCTGTTAGATTTAAAACGCGAAGTCCACCTGGCACCTCTGATGCATTCACCACATTCCACAGCAGCTGTCTAAACCCTGCAAGTCTTTTTTCCCAGGTTTTCTCCGGTGCGCTCCATCCGAAATCAAGTTTCATCTCCTTCAAAGGAACGGCAGCTCGCATCTGAAACACAGTAGCCACATCCTTCAAAACACCCGAGTTTTTCAAACACTCCTTCGCCGATAAAATGCATTCCGTCAGTTGAAACGGCATCCACATCTTGGTCATCCGATCCTTTTGTCGGCTCTCCACAGCACCATACAGACGATTCCATCTGTTGCCATCCCCACAAAGAGGCTCCACCCCACACAAAACCGATAACGGCCACTTGTCTTGTTGAATATGTCTGCTCAAAATATCGATCGTCAGTCGAAAGCCAACACTTTCAGTCTCGTGCGACTCTTTCACTAAAATAAGTTCCTTTACCGCCGCAATTGTTTCATAACGAGCTCTTCCTGCTACGTATGTGCCCTCCAATGGGAACAAGAACTTGAGTTCACTATCCGAAGGTACCGGGCGTCCTCTTAAATGCAAATGCTTCCACTTAACCGCCCAATGAGGCTGCAGTCGCTCGTATTCAGGATCGTGCGGCCAAATTTCGCTCCAGAACTTTGGGTTTTCACTCAAAGAGAAGCCATTGCACGCTGCCAATGCACTCAGCACCCTCAAACTTTCCCGTATGTTGCGGACTCCGTTGTGGTTTGCAAACTGTTGCGCTGGGAGAGCCACATAGACCCACGAAAACGTCGGCTGGACGGCGTCCTCGTCCACTCGCAGCGTCACCTCCAACGAGCTCAATGCAGCGCAGGCGATACGCCGCGCAGTCTCCAGCGGCAATGGTGGCACTTGCGCCATGGTCTCCGATACACCAGGTGCTCTCCCGGAGGGACAGAAATGGATATGGAACCCCACCGAAACCCACTTCAACTGGTAGATGGCTACACTTCATCACATGGATACATTGTGTTGTTAACGCTATATAACGTGCACCACGCGATATTTTGCCACGTGGATCACTCCCCGTTTATTCCGATGTATCGCTTTCCAGAGGGGAGGTCCCCTTCAAAACCAGGTGCCAGTCAACTAACTGCCAGTCAAAATCCCCCTCACAAAGAGTGTCATCCCTCCCCGACCATGAGCAGTGAAGAGGTCCCCGCCGTCGTCGCCGAGCAGCCGCAGGAGCTCGAGATCCCGGACGTGATCGAGCGCCTTCCCAAGCCCGACAAGGCCGAGCATGAGGCCAAGATCTCCGTGCTGGACGCCGCCATCAAGAAGCTGCAGGCGCGCACGACCGTCATTCGCGCCGAGATGGACGCTTTGAAGACGAACCGCGGCGGCTACGGCGGCCAGATCCAGGAGGCCAAGGCCAAGTTCGCTGCGCTGCGTGCAGAGAAGGACAACCTGATCCAGCAGCGCAACCAGATCACGGCGCGGCTGCGTCAGACCCGTGACGAGAAGGACTCGACCATCAAGCACCAGCGCAGCGCTCGCGCCAACCTCAAGTACGGCTCGGAGCAGGAGTTCGAGCAGGCTATTGCCGAGCTCAAGCACAAGCAGGAGACGAGCTCCATGTCCCTCAACGAGGAGAAGCGCGTGATCAAGGAGATCGAGCAGCTGCAATCCCAGAAGCTCCAGGTCAGCGCCTTCTCGGGCGACCAGGGCGTCGTGGATAAGCAGAACGAGAGCATCAAGGAGACCCGCGCCCTGCAGGCCAAGAAGAACGAGGAGATCGACGCTGTGCAGGAGAAGCTTAACGCCCAGAAGGCCGCGCTGGACGAGCTCTACCGACTCAACGAGGAGGAGAACAAGAAGGACCAGTTCCCCGTGCTCGCCAAGGAGCGCAAGGAGATCAAGGAGCAGCTGGACGAGAAGTTCACGGCCATCAAGGCCCTGCGCAAGGAGTTCAAGGAGGCCAACGACAAGTACTACAACAACATCCGTCTGGTGCGCAAGAAGAAGGAGCTCGAGCGCCAGAAGGAGGAGGAGGCCCGCAAGACCGAGTACGAGGCCAAGCTGGCCGACTACGAGAAGGAGATGGCCAAGATCCACCCTTACCAGAACGAGATGGACCTCTGCGACGCCCTCGTGAGCTTCATGGAGAAGACCTACGCCAAGGAGCTCAAGGAGGGGCAAGACGAGAAGGCCGAGACCGCTGCTGCCCCCGTGGAGCTCGACGGCATGAAGCCTCTGCAGCGCAAGGAGGAGGACTTCATGATGCTTGGTGCAGGCAAGAAGGGCAAGAAGGGCCGTCAGGGCAAGAAGTCGAAGAAGGCCGCCAAGCTAGTCCTGCCGCTCGCGCAGATGGAGGCGTTCAGCACCATTGGCCTGATGCCGCCGTCGGGTGTCGGTGCCGTCTCGGAGTCGCTTGCTGCCGTCAAGGCCAAGAAGGTCTGGTTCAACGAGCAGACGTCTCGCCCAACAGCTGAGAAGCCCGTTGAGGCTGCGGTCGAGGCTGCGGTCGAGGCTGCTGCCCCGGCTAAGGCTGTGTCTTCTCCCAAGAAGAAGAGCAACAAGAACAAGAAGTTCAACGCCGGCGACAAGGACGCCTTCCCGTCACTTGGCGGCGTCGCTGCCGCTCTCCCGTCGTGGGGCCCCGGCATGGCTCCCGTTGTTGCCGAGCCCGCCGTGGCGGCCGAGTTCGCTGACGCTGACGTCGTGACAGAGGACGAGTAAGCCAGGAGGGTCTAGCTCACGTGTGATCAACTCTGGACATACAACAGCACGGAACCAAGCATGCTTGAAAGGGGAGAGGCGCTCTCTTGTTACCAAGGAAGTGCTTGTGAGGTCTTTCGCCTTTTACTCTAGTGCGTGTCTGCTTCCACATCGGTAGTAATACAGTAGATACTTCCAACGTTTATCAAGTACAGCCATATGTGTGCTTGTTTGAGTTATCAGCTTTGATCAACCTCCGCAAAGAGCTGTTGCATCCGCTCGTTCTTGAGCTTTTCGCTCGCCAGCATTATCTGCAGCAACTGGTCTGCCAATCGGTCCTTGAACAGCTGAGCTTCTTCCACTTCAACACGAGCAAGCTGCGCGTCACGCTGGAGTCGACTCGTTCGTAGTAGTAGTGGGCGAAGAAATCGGTCGTTGTAGGCCACTGAACGCTGCAGGAGACGTAACTCTGCCGCCATCTCGGGCACCAATGCCTCAAGGTGCACCAAGTTTCGTTGTGCCTCCTCATCCTCTTCGTCGTCACTGTCAATGTATCCGCTGTCTGTGAAACTCAAAATCAGCGGCAGACGCTCAAAGCAACTTGCCATACGCTCATTAATGAAGTCGAACGGATTGACCCAGGCTGAAAGCAGCGACGCTGAAGATCTGGCCGAGGATGATGAAGATGCTTCAGCAATTGCAACCGACATGAGTTTGCGGAACTTCGAGCGCAGACGATATTTCACCTCGACACGCTCGTTCAGTTCAATTGCTGCCTCTGACAACTCGTAAGCAATGGCATAGCGAACGGACATCGCTTGGGCCTGTGCGCGCTCGGCTGCCTCAATTTTCTGCTGAAGAATAACTGTATCACTCGCGACGTCCGTGTCGAAACGCTTCAGCTTCGAGCGGATCCGTTCCAGAGACTTTCGCTGCTCCACTGCGTCACCTTCATACTCGAGTGCAGGAAACAGCATTCGATGTTCTTCAGATAGTGGCGTTTGCTGTAGTCGGAGACGCAAGTACTAGCGAAGTGAAACAGTGTAATTAACATCATTAGCCAGGTTTCTTCTGCACTAGCAACATTCCCCAGAACATTGACTGCACAAGGTAACTTACCTCAAGGTGCCGTTCTTCTTCCAGTTGCTTCAGACCTGACCGCGTCACTTTGTATTGCAGTGCACGTTGTAGTAGTAGCTGTGGATTGAAGACCTCCTCCAGTCCCAACTTGGGGTTCTTGCGAAAATACTCGCTGCACTGCTCCAAATCCTGTCATATGGTAGACCAAAGGGATTTAGCTTAATCAGAAACTTAGATTGCTTGCGTTGATTCATCGGCATCATCTTACCATCATGAGAAGCTTTGGCCGCAATTCCGCTGTAATAGCGAGCGCAACCCGATAGACAGCTTTCCATCCGTCCATAAAAAAGAGATCCCATACTCGGACAAGAGTAGGAATTGCCAGCACGCGAGCAAATATCGTCACGAACCACTGCCAACAAAACAGGCAATACCCAACCCCAACTTTAGTCAGGATCCACACATCTCTCACTAACTCGTACACTCAGGTCACGTACCTGTGTGGCTAAGATATTAGAGTGTAATCCAATTTGTCGAAAATGCGCTGAGAGATCGTAGAAATGAAGCTTCACTAGTTGTTGGAAGAGGTAGATGCACTGTGAAAGTCTGCATCACCATGTACACACATGCACCGATCAGTTCGCGTGGACTCAGCCTGGAGCACCAGATGAAACGCACCCGGGCATTTTGTGTTTCCACAAATCTGCCATCCCCTTGCGCCGAATCAACGACAAAGTAAGCCAGAACACCGCCTCTTGCGAGGAGAGTCCATCCACTTCCACGTCTGAAGTATCCTGGGCCTCTTTTATCGCTAGCAGTAGTGCTGCAACAACATAATTCATTCCCTAAAAATCGCACAGCATCGTGTCACCACGAGTAACTCGTCATACTACCAGCTGCGTCCGCGTACCCACCTGGCAGTAGCCAATATCGTCTGCATGGTGAGCGATTGCCTTCAGCACATTGCCAAGCACTCGTCTGCCATCACCTGTAGCTCCAAAGACTACCGTAAAAAAGTCGAAGGTGGTTGCTGTTGCCAACAATACAGCCGGACTCACCTTCATCCGAAAAGAAGGGGTTCATGGGGAATGTCCGCTCAATATCTCGCTCAATCTCTCCTGTATCCATTATCACCTCATCAGACACTTGCTTCTCCCTTCAGAACTGCACGTCAACCCCACCTTCCACGCCTGTACTCTCCAGCGACGCTTTGTCCTCCAATTTTTCCATTCCCGTCAGCTACACAACTCCACATCAGACCTCCTCCCCATCTCCACAGCCTACAATATGCTCTTCACCTTGAGGAAATATTCTCTGCTGTTTAGTCCGTCTGGAATCTCCTGCATCAGCGTCGACGCGTCTCCAGCTCGCAGCCAGAAGCTTCAACGTCACGGAAAAACTGTAAGTTCGAGCCAATGAGCGTCTTCTTTGAGGCTCGCAGCGACTTGTACCTGAATCTTGAAGCTACAGGGAATCCGCTACTTCGAACCATTAGACGCCGCAGTTTGCGGGTCTCTACAACGTTCCGTAAGCTTTTATTCACTCGAGCGAGTGCTTCCACGTCATTTACCTGACGATTACAGAGTCCATAGACGTCAGTAGAGAGTGAAAACCATACCAGACGAAAGAGGAGACTGAGGCGCAGTACATCGATCCACTTGTAGCGTTGAAGCAGCGGCAGAACCTCCGCAAACGTCGCATCCAGTGCCGCATCGGACCTTGGTTGGCTCATTCTGATCTGGTTTGCCTACACCTACAACAATATTATTGAACCAATCATTTTAACTCAAAGGTATTGCTGAAACCTACAAAGTACGTGATTGGCTAGTACTTAAGTTTGCTCCAGTATTGCCACTTCGAGCGGTCGAGATGAAGGAGAATGCGGGCGTCGTGATCGTACGCTGTTCTAGGGTCTAGATAGGGCTAATTTCCGCTACAAAATACTCATATTTATTGTATTTTATTACCGCAGACTGGGCAGCAGGTGACGCTGGTACCGTACGAGAAGGAGCACGTGACCAAGTACCACAATTGGATGAAGGACCCGTGGCTGCAAGGCACGAGCAATCTACAAGTAGAAAACCATTGGCAAGTAACATTATATTTAAGAAAATGTTTATATTGTTTATTGCAGAAATGACGGCGTCCGAGCCGCTGTCAATCGAGGAGGAATTCGAAATGCAAAAGTCGTGGAGAGAAGACGCCGAGAGTACGAGATGCCAATAGTGAAAACTGGCCGAGTAGTTGCAAGTTTTTGATCGATATACTGACGTTTTTTGCAATTGTAAATGTTTTTAGAATGCACGTTCATCGTCCTGGCCAAGGCCGACGGAGATGGCCAACCAGGGTCCTCATATGTTGATGAGAGTGCCATTGACCGTGAGTTTGTTTGCTATAACAATGAAGAAAGTGTGGTTTCTGAGGAATAATTTGGTGATTGCAGGTATGGCGGGCGACGTGAATTTGTTCTTCAACGACTACGAAGACCCGAAAGCGTGCGAGATGGAGATCATGATCGCAGAAGAGAAGTATCGCCGCAAGGGGTTTGCGGAGGAGGCAGTCAAGCTCATGATGGCTTACGGTATGGAATATCACCGTTAACGAGTGCTAGTAGCTAGATTGCGAGACTAACGAAGCTTTTATTCTTTATCGCAGCAACGTCGAAACTCCACGTCACCCGGTTTGTCTGCAAGATCATCGAGACGAATGGTGCTTCACTCCAGCTCTTCGAAAAGTACGTTTGCTTCTCGTGTCATTTTCTATGACCACGCAATAAGCTAACCACTGGGATTCGTGGTGTTACCATTCAGGCTGGGGTACGTGAAGTACAACTACGTAGGTGCGTTCAAGCAGGTAGAAATGGAACTGGTCACCAAGGACAAATACGCCGAGCTTGTTGATGCTGTCCTCAAATCTGCTGCTATCCATGCACCTCAGTGATAATGGTAGCAGCAAGCACTTCTGGTGACGATAGATAACCAGTGTTGGCAGAGATCAATGCAAAACGGTGAAAGGTACACGATGCAAAGTGCAGTGCTAAGCATTTTTGATCACGTACAAAGTAACGGTCATGGTGCCGGCGGACATTCAAGCGACGCGTCCACTTGCTGCACGTCCTCGAGCAGCAGCTATGAGGCCTCAGCCCCCTTCTTCTGCTCAGAACTCCAGGCGAATCAGCAGACTTGATAGAAGAGCAATCTATCTTCCAGCTGAGGTATAGTTTCTGCTTTTATTGGCGTTGACTCACGGCTCAAGGTTTCATGGACCATGTTCCTATCATCTTAGATACCGTCACCAGCTCAGACAGGTTCACGGCGATACGAAGCATCTCGACCTGCCACAAGTGAACCACAGCGGTTCAAGGAAGCAAGAAGTCGTTATGCTGCCGAGACGGCGAGTTATTTCCCAAAAATTCGAGAAAGCACAATAGCTCGAGATAAGCGAGAAAAGCAGCTAGCTCTTTCGAAACAAATCCGACAAGGGTGGAGGGAGTCCCCTGGACTCTGCAAGTTATCGTCGAACCAGTACCACCAGGACACTGCAGCTTCACTGTCAACCAAGCCGCTCTCAACGTTGGGTTAGTGTGATTGTGTGTGTTTACTCTGTTGTTGCGCATGCAAGGACTCAATAGAAATGTTGTATGTCCAACAGACCAAGACGGAATGGCTGCAATGCGATTGGCATTTGAGAAACATGGCCATCTTGGTGAAAAGGAGTTTATCTCAGAGATGCTGTATGCGTTAAATGCTCACACTTTCGAGTGGGAAAAGCAGGTCGGTGCACATTATTTATCAATTGTTGCAATGAAGGGTCAATCTAATGAGGTACTGCACTATCCTGCAAAGGTGAGCTTGACCCACGAATTCAACAGTCTATATCGACAAGCTGATTTGCATGCAGAAGGCTTTCTCACGTGGGAGGATTTTAGCTCAACCCTTTTCAAAAGCTCAGGTTCGTACGTGTGATGGCGCGCACCTGCGATGCATCCATGAACGTATTGCCAATCCAATCATCTTCATTCATTTCATGCAGATGATTTGTCCCGTGAGGAAGAATTAACTTCTCAACGGGTACGCACTCTATTCTACATGTACTTGTGTTATTCGGAAAACTCGGTGGGTAAACAGAAGCGTCTTAGTTATCTTGCCAAGCCGATGCGTTACATATGCCAGCTGAGCTCCAAGGAATGGTAGGTTTGGTACCGTAGCTGTGCCTAAGCTGGATACCTAACCTAATTTGTGCTTCTACAGTATTATTTTGCGGATGTCAATCGGGTGTTTTTGCACGATGGAAGAAAGAAAAACTTTCGGCTGCTAGATGCAGTCAATGATAAAATTGTCAGTGAGTTCAACGCCCATTCAAGGTATGTTTCGACCCCTGTTACTCGTAAAATTTTCGTATGCGAAGCTGAAGTTGTATCGCTCGAAGCAGAGGTGGTAGTATCTTGGATGCGGCGTATTCGCCGGTGGGTCGCTATGTAATCACAGCGTCAACTTCACCTGTGATAACTTTATACGACGTGGATGAGCTTCAAATTCGACAAGTAAGCGATTTGGGCAATACTGTATTTTTGATTGCTTTAACGTTTGTACTGTTCATGATTTTTGTT
>KV738974.1:533-44608 GCA_000468175.2 Phytophthora cryptogea
CCAACACTGCCCTGACCACCTCGCCTTGCCCTGCGGCGCCTTCTTCTGGCTGCCCCGCCTGGCCGTCGCCCTGCTGCGGCTGTTGCCCTTGATGCATCTTCCCAACTGACATCCCAACCGACCCTCCTACGCCGAGGAACAACAGGTCTCCACCAAACATTTTCAGATCCCATTTCAGATCATGGGGTCTGCTCTCAAATCTGATCAGTTCGGAATATGTTCCCTCTGAGAGCTAACCCGCTCGATAGATGATGGCGACGCGGTGCTTCGACATCTGCGATGTTTATCCAGACCAAGCGAGCCGTCATCTACCAGCGTGCGTTTTTATTTTTTCGCGAGGAAGGGATTTGCCTGTCAAGTTGACCGCCTGAATAGGAGACACCCCCGCACGACCTCGGCAATGAACTGTAGATGATGCAGCTGCGTGGTGATCAGCACATCGAGTCTTTGTTGCCGCCATTTGCTTGAAGAGATTTGGAATGCAGAGTCGATCGCCGCTGCTTCACAACTGATGCGCTGTCATGAAGACCTGACGGCTCCGACATGTTAAATCACAGAGTATCAATTTCCATTCACCATGTACATACAAATACGAGGTATATAAGGTCGAGTCAAGCTTCAACTTGAGAAGTAACTATCAAGGATCGCAGTTCCTGGAGCTGTGAGTCACCTGTCGCTTGAAAAGAGGCTATCAACAACCAACAGGTCGAAGCTGCTTCTAGAATAAATTAACGCGAACCACGAGGTTTCCCTTGATTGCAGTCATGAGGCACGATCTCTACAGGCTGCGACAATTCGATACACTGCCCTTGACATCGACGTCGGTTCTGTCCCAGGGCATCGACCGACATGTACAGACGCTGCAGTCGACTTCGCGTGAATTCTAGCACTGGTAACTGCTGTATTTTGCCCGCGAAATGGAGGATACGAGGCAACATCCTCCGGATCAAAACAGTCACTCGACTGCCTGACCAACGTACCTCGGGCGGCTGCGGCCAACGTTTTGACACCTCTCGGACATGTTTTCACTGCTGCAGGCCGGTGATACGCTGGGGAAATCGGCCTCGAATGAGCAACGTTGTTAATCCGCCTCAAGTGCACGATTGCATTGGGAACTTATAATGAAGAGTTTGAGCGTTCCAGATGCCCTGGCACCGCCTCCACGTGGCGCTATGACAAAATCGGGATTTGCGAAGACGTTGTGATGTACAGTAATGGGTAAGAAGGCCTCCCTGTCACAAGAATTGGCCAAGAAGACAATACCAGCTTAGTGTCCATGCGTGGTGTAGATGTCCGTGGTTGGAGTACCAAATATGCATATTTAGTAGCAGACTGCTAATAGTCGAGCTGCTCTTGAAAGTCGGATATCGATATACCCGACTAGCATCGATAACGCACAATACTGTACCTGACGCTAGTTTCAAAGCATGGTCCATTCGTTAGACCTCCCTGTCACTTGACCCGCACGTTTCCCTTCTCGAACGTGGTGAACCCCACTCGGTGTCACGGGCCTTCTAATCAGACGACCTCGAAATTGGTTGTTAAGAAGCAATGACCTGAGCTGCTCATTCTTCATTTTACTCTCTCGAAAAGAAGCACCACCACCTCCGCACCACCACAACCGATCTCGGTTGATATCTCCTTGATTCGCCGTCACAGCATCTTGTACACATGGCTACACCTGAGCTAAGAGTGAGCGTCAATAGCAACTACGATGACCCCACTGAGGGCAGCAGCCGATACGCCATCATTGTCTGCATGTTCGCTTCGCTCGGCGGCTTCTTCTTCGGCTACGACCAAGGCGTCACCTCGGGTGTGCTCATCATGGACTCGTTCCTTGAAGACTACTGCGTCGGATGGCACAACTTCACCTACGAAGACTGCACCAAGTCGTCTTCAGATCTGCCGGGTGAGTGGACGACGTTCACGGTCTGGTACAACATGGTCTACAACCTTGGTTGTCTTGTGGGTGCCTTGATCGGCGGCTACGTCGCTGATAGATTCGGTCGTCGAGCTACCATTTTCTCGGCTGGTATTCTGTTCTGCGCAGGTACATGCTGGTTGTGTGTCACCCCTTCTCAAGAGCACACGATGATCTACTTTGCACGTATCGTGCAGGGCTTCGGCGTCGGTAACTCGTCGTTCTCCCTTCCGTTGTTCGGTTCTGAGATGGCTCCGAAAGAGCTTCGTGGTCGCCTGTCGGGGCTGATGGTGTTTCCTGTTACCTTCGGCCAGTGGCTCGCAAACCTCATCAACATTATCGTCGAGGACACCGACCAGGGCTGGCGTATCAGCAATGCCGTCTCAATGCTCCCGCCTATTATCGTCATGTGTGGCATTTTCTGCGTACCTGAAAGCCCTCGATGGACGTACCAGCACAAAGGCCGCGAAGAAGCTCAAAGCGTTCTCAAACGTCTGCGTCGGACGGACAACGTGCGTATCGAATTGGACGCTATTGGAGTCCAGATCGCCGAAGAAGAGACTGGCAACAAGGGTTTGCGGGGACTTTGGGAGCCGTCGATCCGGCGACGTGTTATCATCGCCATGGTCATGCAGTTGGGCCAGCAAGCTACGGGCATCAACCCCATCATGACGTACGGATCCATGATTTTCAAGGATATCACGGGTGCTGGCGTGTATGCCTCGCTATTACTGAGTGGTGTGAACTGCTTAAGCTCCGCGCCTGGCTTGATTTGGCTGGACAAGTACGGACGTCGCTACATGGCCATGATTGGAGCCGTGGGTATGGTCATCGGTCACCTCTTCGCTGCCATCTTGTTCACTGCAGTGTGCGACGGCAACGTCGACAACGCCGGGTGCCCTACGGTTGGCGGCTGGTTCATTTGTATCGGAACGGCCTTCTTCGTCTTCAGTTATTCGGTGTCGTGGGGATCTCTTCCTTGGATCTACTGCTCGGAGATTTTCCCTCTCAATGTCCGTGCGTCTGCTGTGTCCATGTCGACTGCTGCAAACTGGGTGGGTGGCGCGGTAATGACCGAAGTGGTGAAGCTGTTCCCGTACCTGAACATCAACGGCGTCTTTTTCCTCTTTGCGGGTCTCGCTGTATGCTGCGGCATCTTCATCTACTTCTTCTGCCCGGAGACCATGGGCATCTTGCTGGAAGATGTCGAGGGGTTGTTCGATCGTGGGTACAGTACGACGACATCGCCGTCTTTTGTGGAGGTCAAGACTCCTGCGGAGAGTACCAAGAGTGCTGTCACTATGGCTTAGAGCAGGCCCAGAGGTCGAGCGAGGCGATACGCATGCGCTGTTTGTCTTCAGTCTTGCGGGCTTTTGTATAGTGGCCAATGTTAATCCACTCGTGCGTGGCGTCCTTGCTGCCATTGGGACAGCAGTAGCTAGGATATTCGAAAGTAAAATACTAATATATGGGCGAGGCTGAAGTCCTTGCCCCTTTGCTGCTGCCTAGCGGATCTGCTGCACATGTCTGAACCTACACATACACATGAGCTAGTCGCACCATGTGCTTCAGTTTTGAGGTGATGGACTGCTGGCACCACGCGCGACCAGCGAGAGTGTCAACTGGTCGGCACAGCGACGCGAGCGCGCTGCGCGCTGCATGCAGCACTGTGCATGAAGTGTTCGGTGCCTTGAAGGACTCGAACTCACTTTGCCGACGCTGAAGATGCTGAGAACCTCCCGATCAGGATCGTGCAGTCGCTACCACAACTGCAACCGGTACTCTTGCATTGGTAGTTCTCATCGTGCACTAAAAATGGGAAGTACGCCGCCAGCGCGGCGGTATTTGCTCACGTGCCTGTAGACGTGTTAAACATTCTGTCGGTGCCACCGAGTCGGTGGTGGCGAACTCGGTGCGGTGTGGGTGAGGGCGAGCGGCGTTCAAGCGCAACATTGCAGCACGGCCGTATGGCCCCTCCGAAGGCTTCGCTGCGGTGTTGGCAATAGTTAGCGACGAATAACGCGGCATGTTGGTGAGCTGTGAAGCCATGACACGTCACAACCCGAAGATGAACGGCGTTGCAACTCACTGATGGAGCGCATCTCGGTCCAGTTAACGTGAACATGATCCAGACGAAAGTTAGTCGCGAACACGCCGCCGAATACATTACGACCCTGCAAGGTCAGCGTGAACAAGCTCATCGCCAGGACTGGCAGACCCAACTCCGAGATGCGGGCGGCATAAGCTCTCGAAGCGCTTGCAGCTTGCTCACGGCCGTCGTCTGCGCGCGTTTCTCGAGAGCACGCCGGTGTTGCATTCGAAACCCTCGGCAGCCCTGACCTGCTCGTCAGCAGCGCACCCATGCGAGTCCGGCGCGTGCACGACATCGCTTTCGGCGGGGTAAAGTGCAACGCAGGGACTCGCGCCTGCGATCGCAGTCATTCCGCTACAACGCGCAAGACGCGCGAGCCCGTTTCTGAAGTTGTACTTGTGGCCATGCGGGATCGCAGGTGTGGTGCATTACGCTCGCAGATGGCTACTCAAAGACAGGGCCGGCTCACGGTCGCAGCACCATCCACAGGATCACGTGCAGGGCGGGGCGGAGACTATGCGCCGCGCGGACCTGGCTCTGAAGGAGCTCCAAGCCGACGATGGAGCGCCTTGATTCCTCGTGCTCGTTCATTCCTGAACTTGCGCACTACGCCGGACACGAAGCCACCCTCTACTCCAGAGGACGACATCTTCAAGACTCACCGCCACGTAACCACGATGCCCACCCCGAGTGTGAGTGTCCACAGCTTCCACGATGCTGATGCCCCCACGACCGGCAGCAGCCGATACGCCATCATCGTCTGCGCGTTCGCGTCGCTCGGCGGCTTCTTCTTCGGCTACGACCAAGGCGTCACCTCGGGTGTGCTTATCATGGACTCGTTCCTTGAAGACTACTGCGTCGGATGGCACAACTTCACCTACGAAGACTGCACCAAGTCGTCTTCAGATCTGCCGGGTGAGTGGACGACGTTCACGGTCTGGTACAACATGGTCTACAACCTTGGTTGTCTTGTGGGTGCCTTGATCGGCGGCTACGTTGCTGATAGATTCGGTCGTCGAGCTACCATTTTCTCGGCTGGTGTGCTCTTCTGCATCGGTACGACGTGGGTCTGCCTGAACCCCGCACAGGACCACACGCTCATGTACCTGGCGCGTATTGTTCAGGGCTTCGGAGTCGGTAATTCGTCGTTCTCACTGCCGTTGTTCGGATCGGAGATGGCTCCGAAGGAGCTTCGTGCGCGTCTGTCAGGGCTGATGGTGCTTCCTGTTACGTTCGGTCAGTGGCTTGCCAACTTGATCAACATCATCGTCATGGACGACAACAATGGATGGCGGATCAGTAACGCGGTATCGATGATTCCTCCGGTGATTGTCATGTGCGGCATCTTCTGCGTGCCCGAGAGTCCTCGCTGGACGTACCAGCAGAAGGGTAGAGAGGAAGCTGAAGCAGTTCTCAAGCGTCTGCGTCAAACGGACGATGTGCGTCACGAGCTGGAAGCGATCGGTGACCAGATCACTCAGGAGGAGACTGGCAACAAGGGTATGGCCGGACTGTGGGAACCCACCATCCGGAGACGTGTGTTCATTGCCATGGCGCTGCAGCTCGGTCAACAGGCCACTGGTATCAACCCCATCATGACGTACGGCGCACTCATTTTCAAGGATATCACCGGTGCCGGCATCTACGCTTCACTGCTCCTCAGTGGTGTCAACTGCTTGAGTACGACACCCGGTTTGATTTGGCTCGACAAGTACGGACGGCGTTACATGGCCATGATCGGCGCTGTGGGTATGGTCATCGGCCACCTCTTCGCTGCCATTCTGTTTACTGCAATCTGCGACGGCAACGTCGACGACTCTGGCTGCCCCACTGTTGGTGGCTGGTTTATCTGCATCGGCACGGCCTTCTTCGTCTTCAGCTACGCCGTGTCGTGGGGAGCTCTTCCTTGGATCTACTGCTCGGAGATTTTCCCGCTTAATGTCCGCGCGTCGGCTGTGTCCGTTGCCACCGCTGCAAACTGGGTTGGTGGTGCTCTGATGACGGAGGTGGTGAAGCTCTTCCCGTACATGAACATCAACGGCGTCTTCTTCATGTTCGCCGGCCTCGCCTTCGTGTGCGGCATCTTCATCTACTTCTACTGCCCGGAGACCAAGGGCATTCTTCTCGAGGACATCGAGACGCTTTTCACGCGAAGCAACAACACGGCCACCACGCCGTCGTACGTCGAGGTCAAGACGCCCGTGGCGACCAAGAGCCCGGTCGCCATGGCCTAAGCCCGACTTGTAAACAGTCGAGTCTACAGTAGTGCGCGTCGTCGGTGTAGTTTATGCAGTAGGTAATAAGCATGGCGTTGTAATACATGTCAGGGCACCACAAGTCCTATGATACTGCAGACAACACGGTCAGTACATATCCTATCGTACTGAAATAACAGCCTCTATTTGTTCACCTCCGCCAATCACAAGGCTAAAATGTTACGGTACCGTCAGTACATTTCCCTCCCGAGCCATTCACCGCTGTTAATTAGGATTAGCTTATTATTTTTCGCGCCACTTGCCAATTTAAACGACAACATGCAAGACGTTTGGCGTCCGGTGGAGCTGCCGCCGCCGCTCGAGACGGAGACGCTGGCGCAGCAGAACTTGAGCACGCGCGCGGAGCTGGAGACGTGGGTGGAGGCGCAGAAGTCGCGCATCCTGGAGGACAAGCGCGCCGACCACGCGCAGGCGCAGGAGCACGCGCGCGCGTCGGACGAGGCCCAGCGGAAGCGCGAGACGCTGCAGATCGAGCACCAGAAGCTCTCGACGGGTGGGCGGCACTGGCAACATAGAAATGATTAATTAATACTTAAAAATGGCTACATTTCCCATTGCAGATACGCACGCCAAGGAGCGCGAGCTGAACGCCAGCCAAGTGGAGATTGAGGTGTTGCAGGCCGAGAAGAGCAAGCGCGAGCCCGTGGTCAAGGAGCTCGTGGAGCGGACGGTGCAGGAGGACGCCCGACTTAAACACTTGCTGGAGGACGCGCAGACGCAGCGGACGGCGCAGGAGCAGCAGCTGCAGGAGCTCAAGCAGGGACTCGCCATGTACGAGCGCCTCGGACTCTTCTTCGAGCACACGGAAGGTGAGCGATCTCTCTTTCTCTTTTGTGCGGAGATAACAACGACTATTTCTGATACAGTGTGGTGTTCTTGGGCGGATTGTAGTGGACCGGATTGTGGTCAAGTTCACGCAGATCGACGCGCAGCTCCCGAGTCGCGAGTTCTCGTTCCGGATCACGATCGACCCCATTACCGACCGATATATTGGTGCGTTGCTGTGTTCTTGTTGGAAAATAGCTGAGTATCTGACCTCTTTCAATTGATTTTACGCGGTATTGGTGTAGTTGACAACTGCAATGAAGAGGTGGCGTCGCTGAACGAGCTCGTGGCAGACCTCAAAGAGTCCGGCGACTTGGCGCTGTTTATTCGCTCCATGCGTCGCCAGTTTAAGCAGCTTGTGTAAGTCTTCAACCTGTTCATATACGTCGTCGCTTTGTGTTTGGCTGTGGGTTCGTTGTTGTCGACGGCGGGGTCCTCAGTTTTGGCTCCTGTGGCCTTGTTGGCGGCTCTGGAAGTTTCGGTGGAAGCGATTGAGTTCTCGTCGGTAGCTGTGGTCCGATGAAAGTGACCTGGGCATCAGCTGGAGGCAGCGGTAGGGGTAGCGGCGGATTCTGCGGCACCGCCCTCTTGTTCCTCGGTCTCTCTGAAGGATAATTTGGTCGAGCACGCCGCATTAGAAGCTGCCGTCTCTGGGCCAACTTGTCCGCCGTGTCCTCCCGGGTCTCGAACTGTGGCGCGTAGGAAATCTGCAAGCGACTGCCGAAGAACGGCTTCTGCACTCCACGCACCTTGGCGTGACGCGCATTGTTCACCGTCTCGTATTGCACCCAGACCGTGTCGGTGAACTCATTGTCCTCGTTATCTACAACTTCGAACTGCAGCGCCGCTTGTCGGTCATCCTCGTGGTCCAGCACTCGATACTCGACGACCTTCCCGTAGAGACTGAGCCGCTTCAAGAGGTCGTCGATCACCCCGAGCGCTGGCACGTTGCGCACCACAAGGTAGCGCGACTCATTTGCCACCGTGAAGACGCGTCCAGCCATGAGCGTTCTCCACCAATCGATTCTGGAAAATGCACCAGAGACACGGCCGACACCTTGGCGAAAATGACACCCACGCGGATTCTCTTCAAGCGCCAGGAAGCGTCCGACGGCAATGCATGCAAACGAAAATGATTTTAAATCGACTTATAAATGAGCATGGCGACGCCAAATAACTTAACGAGCGCCTTCCGCTTGTCGTACTCGCCTGCGCCCTCTTTCCGATCTTCCTACACACGAACACTCGCTGCTCCTTCCAACAAGCACGAATACTCCACCCGCCGCCATGCAAAACGCAGCATCCACCCAAACGCACCAACGTCCACATTTGACTGAGACACCGCCGTCTTCCATCCGCCAGCGTCTGTCTGCACAAACACACCGTCCATTGGGTTTGCAGAGTTGGCGCGCGTGCTTTCAATCGCCGAACGGGTTCCAGCTGGACGTGCTCGACGTCCGTGGTGGCGGCGTACCGCTGTTGCGCACGTTGTTGAGGGTGGAATCAACAGGGGTCGACGAGGAATAGAGCACTGCGCCCGAAGCACTCACAGTGATCTGGGACGCGCTCAACGGCGCCACGTCGGTGTAGTCCGCGTCGCTGTCGTCGTCGTCTCCGTCCTCGCCGCTCCCGCGAGTCGGGTGCTGACTGCCTTGTGATCCCGGTCTCCCCTCGTTGTCCTTTCCAACGCGGAGATCTTGCATCGACCGTCGAATGGCCTCCATGAGCATCAGCTCCTCCAGACGTGCAGCGTCCGCTGGCGTCGCCAGAAGGTGCGACGCGGCGTCGTTGAGCGCCGCCACACTGTTCGGGTGCGGGCTGTTGGTGACAGGCTGGTTGCTGATGCTGAGCTGGGAGCGAAGCGAGTCGCGGATCCGGTGGCGATCCTCCACCGAGGCGTAGTGCACACTCTCGGGGCTCGACGCCGTCGGCGGGAGCTCCGCGCGCTTGGGGATGCCGATGGCGCTGCTGCGTCGTGGTGACCTCAGGTTCTGCAACATGACATAAAACAGGAGCCGAGCGTGAGTTTTATCAGGATCCTCGTCCTGGCGGGAACTCAGAACGAGGCCGGAAGCCGTCGCACCTTCATGGAGCGGATCGAAGCCAGCTCGGTCAGGGACGGGGACGTGTAGCGGATACTAAAGTCTTCCTGGTTGCAAAATGGGCAGCTAACGTACAGACAAAACACAAATGTGTCAACACCCAGCACAGCAAGGCGAGCTTCTCCAACGTGTCGTCACGCACCAAATGGGTTTCTGGGGTGGGCGGATCTGCAGGTAACACTCGGAGCAAATGGGTTTCTTGCAGCAGCTCGACGTGTTGAGGCTTCCAGGGTAGAACTGGGTCAAAGAACAGCGTCACAAGTGAGAATTTGGTCCTAAAAGACCTTTTAAGAGCGGGAAAAGAGCGCACCATGAAGCAGATCGGACACTCGAGCGTGAAGACGCCGTCCTTGGCCTCTTTGCCGGGGAAACGCGGCGCCAGTTTACGCTCCACGATGAGTCTGCGCGCCGTCTTGAGCTCCCACGGACACGTCGGGTACAGTCTGCAGCCCCCAAACGTACCCCCATCGTCAGAAACCAGAGAGGAAGAGAGGGTTACGATCCACGTACCCCGTCGGCTGCGTGTACTTGTCGAGCTCGCGCGTGCTGGCCGAGTGGCGGCGCTTGGACGTCGAGTTGCCCATGGCCTCCGCGTTCTCTTGGCGTTCTCTTGGCCGAGTGAGCCCCAAACTTTCTCACATTTTCTTAGCTCCGGCGCAGAAAACAGCTCTCCATCTTTCAGTGATGTGAAAATACATACCCTTTCACAGTGCATGAGAAGAATAGTCAATACAGACTCTGAATACCTTCAGCAATTGGTACAGCTGCAGAACCGATATTGATGATATGTCATGTGTTTGAGTCAAACTCGCACTTAGGACGGCTGATTTGCGCATTTCCGTCGAATTTACGGGGTGCTGGTTGTCGCAAAGTGAGCTGCAGTTTTTGACCTTTGTCTGTGTTTAGGCACAATCACTTCACTGTAGTAGTAGTAGCTTTCGCTCGCAGTTTGCACTCAATTCTACTACACGCAGAAGCAACTGGAGGAAACCTTCGCCGATCCGTGGATCGTTTTGCCACCACCTGCTGCCGGAACTTCCTCCAACTTGTGGCCCTAAGTAGCTTGTCCGACCCAGGCACAATCATAACAATCAAAGCGGAATGCCTCGTCGCTGTGTCGCCTTGCAGCTGGAGAAGCACCGACGTAACTTCGTTGCCCTCCCCCGATTGAGTGCCGTTCTATAGCTGGAGACATTCGTCTTGAGGCGGGCCATGTTCCGGCGCCAAGCTGAACATGGTGTAGCGCACCTCAGTCTCCGATCTTGAAGCGACATGGAGAGCCGCGTCTTCACCCTCGCATCCGTCGTACGTATGAGGCATTCACCAGCTTCATACAGGGCTGTTAACATTGCAGAGTTGATACTGCGTCACAGACGGAAGCCACGGGTGAGACTGAGCACGAGCAGCTCGAGGACATCGAAGTGATCTTCGGAGCCTTCCAACGCATCGATACAAAGGCGCTACACAAATGCAGGAACCTGCAGAGACTCACTAGTACGGCAATATGGAGATTGCAATGCAGTCACTGAGTTGCAGCTGACGGAATTCTTGATGTGCAGTGGTGAACTGCAACCTCGTCGAGATCTCCAATCTCGAACCAGTGGGGGCATCACTCGTGCACTTGTGTCTGAGCAACCAGAACATCACTCACATGAGTGGCTTGTCGGCGTTGCGCCAGCTTCGACATTTGTACCTTCAGCAGAACCGCATAAGTCGAATTGAAGGATTGGAAAGGTGCTGCACTTTTCACGGTTTACGCCACGATTAAACCGTGTGTTCGTTCGACTAACCCCATTGTGTGATGCAGGTGCCGCAAGCTGAAGACACTATGGCTGTACGATAATTGCCTGACAAATGTGGACAATCTGGGCTTCTGTACGGACCTTCGGGAGCTGTGGCTTCAGGTTAGTGCGTCAAGCTGATACTTGCAGGCAATCTGAACCAAACTAATAATGCTCAATTTGCTTCCCTATCTAGAACAACAAGATCCAATCACTAAAAGCAACCAGCGGCGGGATATCTGAACTCGTAAATCTGCAACGCCTGAACCTAGCGAACAATCGTATCCGTGATGTCGACGAGCTTGAACACCTCCGCAAGCTGATTGTACTGCGCCAACTAACTTTCTCAGACGAGCACTTTGGTTCAAATCCAATTGTTAGTCACCCCGACTACCGTTCGCTCGCAATCACCACCCTCAAACAGGTATACTTGAAGTTCCACTGGAAACACAAGCTGTAAAATAGCTAACTCTGGTTTATTGAGTGTAGCTGCGCCAACTTGACGGGTCCCCTATTGAAAGTGGGGAACGCAGCACTGCTAAAGACCGATTTCTCACCCAGGCATGTACACCAGAATGTTTCTGTGTATATTTTCGCACTAAGCTTTTGTGTGTCATCTAGTCAATGGAATTCAATGATCAGTTAGCGGAACTGACCCTTGCCTACCAACAAGAGCTGCGTTCAATTTCCACGCGAAAAGAGCGAGGCATCTCGAATGCGCAGATGCTGCAACAAGAACTCGTCGAAGCTTTGAACGATGTGGAAGCGTGTGTGACGGCTGGCCAAACTCAGATCCAAGATGAAAAGCGGAGACAGCTCCAGCTACGTGAGCAGAACTCTCAACTGCTGCGAGAAAACGTGGCGAAGCTTCAGCAAGACTTTCGTGCTTCAATTAATGAGCAGCTTGAACGTGAGCAGAAAGCACTGCTGGAAGAAGAGCATGAATACGAAATTATGGAGTTAGAGGCCATGGCAGAACAGAATCAAGCATTGACGATTGCTGCGCTCCAGAATGCATTTCCAAGCAAGATCGCATTCCAACAACTGCTGCAGCACATGCCAGACTATCGATATATTGCTGAGAGTTTTCGACGACCAACGAATCAGCAAGAGGCCGAGTTTGGAACTGGGGATCATGATGAACGAGAAGTGCACATCCTGCAGATCTACCGCTTTTTTCACGATGACCTGACTTCAGCTTTCGAAACTGCGGCGAGACAAGTGGAGAAGCAAGATGTCGGAAGTGCACAAGGCAGCGAGCTGTACTTGTACATGGTTGCGAACGACGACGAGGCCATATCGCTTCTTCAAAACGGTTTGGTGTCTCCAGTGTCTGCGGTACGCGATAACGGCAATGACAGCTCAATCGAAGGCTGGATCTTTCTTTTCTCAAATCCGTTGACGGCCCTCCAATTCTACAGAGGCACAATGGGTGAGCTTGATGCTCTGAGCGACAACGAGAAAGACGATGACTCGAATCCAAGTGCTGCGATGCCTGAAGATGATTCTACAGACACGCAGCAACCACACGCATCAGTCGAGAGCTTCAACTTGCTGCTGTGTCAAGTACGCATGCACCATATTATTGAAATCTTCCGCCCGGAAAAGGCGCGAGTGTCTTCCTTGGAAGCGCTGTACAGCGTCGCAAGTCCTCGAGGGTCCGTTCTTCCACCGCCGCCAACGACATTCTTACAATTGGAGCTTGGAGACCAAAATTCATGGTCTACTTCGCCGTCGGGTGGACATGTGTACATGGCCCGACGAGCTGCTGTTCACGCTCTGGTTTTGCCGCAGTTTGTGTTGTTGTGCTCGAAGCGGGGCGAAATCTCCAGCAATAACCAGAGAGCGAGTGGTGGCCGAAAAGAGGATCAACCCCTGAGCAGTGATTTCTTAATGACACAGTTCCAGCAGCGATTGCGAGACGAAGTGGATGCCTACCACTCGCGTCTGTACCATGAAATGGACCCAGCTACAGTTCGCGTCCGAGCGCAGTTACAGAACGAGAACGAGCAGCTTCGCAATCGACTGAAGGAGAACGAAAAACACATCAACCAGGAGAAACTGGAGCAGGAGCGATTGCTGCGCACACTTCGAGGCGGCAAAGACGAACGCAGGCGACGATGACGATGAGAACTGAAGTTGCCCATCCCAATCTGATAATGTAGCCATATTGCAACATGGCTACATTTAGTGTCGAGGTCCAGTTGTTGGTTGCTGACTCAAAAAGATCCGTCCTGTAGATACTAGCAATTCACATCTGCAACACCACTAACAGTACTGGCCTGAACTTCATTCCTTCATCGTCGTCGGGATAGCCACCAGTTGAAACTCATTTGATCCTACCGCGTGGTGTGCGCCACACGACGTCACCTCCATAAACCTCCACTATTCCATACTCAACTCCTTACGTCCACCACACCACCCGTTTCACTATCCAATCCCCTCTCTCTCCTGCCATCCCCTCCTTAACCCGATGCCGATCCGCTTCTCCCTACCGTTCGTTCGAAACTTCACTCCACCTCATTCACCTGAATGATCCGACCTGTGCGCGACATGATGGGCAATGGGGGCTCCGATGCGCTGCCTCGCGTGCCGAGCGAGCGCTCTCCGCTGCTACGTGCGCTGGGCCAAGGCGAGGCGCCGTCCTTCGAGGGTTCGTACATGTCCATGCCAGCGCCCGCGAGCGACGCCGGGCGCCTGTCGGACAGCGGCCAGTTCCAGCCGCTCATCTTCGCCGAGAAGGCGCTGGGCGCGCTCTTAAACGGAGTGCTACTGTACGCGCTTTGCTGCATCGCCGGGGTGGCGCTCGTGAGTCTTAATTTCGAGGGCGTCCTGGGCGCGCGCGTCAACTGGTGGCTGGTGTTTACGCCCTTCTGGCTGGCCAATGTAGCCATGTTGTATGCGCACGTGACGTCCGTGCGCCACGCCAAGACGCTGCGGCAATGGGCGGACGTCGAGTCCATGTCCAATGAGCCGCTGCTGCCGCTGCTGCGCCGGATCGTGCTGGTCTACGCCATCAGCTTCCCCTTGACGCTCTTGCTGCTCTGGAGCGAGTTGGCGTTCTGCGCCAGTCTGCAGAACACGGCGGCCACGAGTCTCTACATTTGTTACGCGCCGCTCATGGTCATCCAAGTGGCGTTCGTAGTGCGATATCTGCTCTGCAGATCGGACAGCACGCTGCCGGTACGGATACTCGAGTTTTTAGTGTTTTTGGACCAGAATTGACCAAGTTGTGTGTGTTTTTGCATGATAGGGAGCGTGCTGGGTGCTCGTGTTCGTGTTCACGCTGCTGCTGGCCTACCAGACAGACACGCAGCGACGTTTTGGGTCGTTGGAGATGACGCAGCCGCCGATCTCGTGGTGGATCGTGTTCACACCGCTCTTCGCCTTCGAGCTGCTCATGACGGCGTCGCTGCTGCTGGTGCTGTACAATGAGTTCTCAGGTGTCTACCGCCTCACTCGTTGGCAATTGGCTGCCAGCGTACTGTACTCGCTGGCTCTTGTGGCGGGCGTGAGTGGCGAGCTCATGCTGCTGGAACAAGTGGACTACCATTGGGGGACCTTCACGTTCCCGTCGGGCATGATGTTCTTCGGACTCGTGTGCGCGTGTGTGGCCATGTATATTGTGGGTCGCCACCACGTGGAAGAGCTCATGGCTTCCAAGGGCGGTGCCGTGCCCGTGCCATTAACAAGGACAGCTGATGGCTGGATCACGAGTCACGCTGTTGTGGAGCAGTGGGTGCTCTTTGGAGACATCTACCTGACGCAGCAGGGGTTGCACTTGCGAAACCAAAAGACTCGGAGCAACTCGGGCGTCGAGTCGGAAACCGCAGGAAGTCGCATCTTGCGGCAAATGAAGGGCCTGCTGACCCGAGTCACATCCGATGATAACATGAGTGAGAACGACCCTGAGCGTCGCATTCGCAACGTGCTGCGACGAAAGACGTCGGGCAGCTACAGCGATATCATGGTGGAGGTGGTGGACACGCCCAAGACGCCAAATGACTCGACTCACAAAGGTTAATTCGTCTAAAATAATAGTGGAGACTTTGAGCTTTCGTTGCTGGTGCTGCCATTATCGGTGAAACGACGGGCTCTCGGTCTCACGTAACGGACTGACTGCTATCTCGACGAACTCGCTCAGTGGCAATGAGAAGGAAGCGAACATTACCCACTCCAAGGCAAGGTGACCACAATGCATCTGGCAATGTCCATGACGCTAATGGCCGTCAAATCCAACGGCTCGAAGAGGACCCAAAGCTGCAGACGCTCACACCCAGGTCGTTGGCGAAGAGCATGGCGGAGCTGGAGGCGTTGAAATTTCGAGTGCTGGAGCTCGAGCAACAGCTCGCCAAACACCAAATTGAAGCATACACACCGACGAAAGTGATGAAGTTACCGCCACTTGATGATCCTGTTGCTGGACCAAATGCTGAGCTGGTGGTGCGTTGGATATCTGGTTTGTGATTTTGATAGCGTGCTTATCTGGTTGTATGGTGCACTTAGCTTCCTTCGTGTGGGCTTCCTACGCCATCAACGAGTGGCGTAAAGTCTACAAGTGAACTGCGAACCGTTCGCAACATTGGCGAGGAGTTGTCTCTGAACGAACGAATAGCCACAGCTCCAGCCACTGCATCCCGGGCTGCCATTGCTGTAGCTCCGTTGGTATCCCCTGTGATAAATTTTGGTGGAGCTACTACCGGCGAAGCTGGTTGTCGTGATGGGCGGGCACTTGCTTTTGTTGCCAGTAGTTCAATTGAGATTGACCCCTCGGAAGAATCTACAGTCAGCGAAGATGAAAACATAAAACTGAACCAAGGTGGTGATCAAGTTATTGGCAGTCTATCTCCCATATTCCCTCATCATGAGGAGACCAAGATCACAATCGGCCAAGGAGAGATAGCAACTTTTGCTGTTTCGCAAAGGAACCGACTGTACCAGATTCTCAAACGCTTGAGTACGCTTGCAACAATTCCAGAGGATGAGGTATATTGAGTGCAGCTTGCCCAGAATTGATTCCAGTTTCTAATCCTCTGTGCGCTGTGCTTCTAGCTGATGCTACTCAAGAAGCTGGTAGATGCTGAGATTGGCGATGTCATAAAATTTCTAATTGACATCGAATCGGAGCAGTCAATTGCCACTGTCCGCGACAAACTAGCGGTGCTAGTTAAGGAAGGATCTCCCTCCAAGCACAAGAGCCTTGTTCGACCAGCACTGCCCAGCCATCACCCGGTCTGGAGTATTCAATATCCGTTGCTCAAGGTCGCACAATACCTGGAACAGCTACAAACAATGAATGATGTCCCCGCTTCATCTCCAAGTGCATCACCCTCCAAGAAAACTGATGTGATCGTTTTGGTTTCAAGTGGAGCTTACAACCCGATTCACATGCTACATATTCGAGCATTCTACGTCGCACGGCAATACGTCGAGTCGAATTATAAGTTCCCTGTCGTGGGGGCCTTCATTTCTCCATCGCACGATACGTACGTGCGAGTCAAGAATCGCCGTAACACGCGCGAGATGATCACTAAGCGGCATCGACTGGCAATGATCGAAACAGCAGTGGCGTCGTCTTCGTGGATCGAAGTTGATAAATGGGAGATCACTCGACGACGTGTACTCGACTACTTGAGTACATTGACCCATGTGAGAGAAATGTGCGAGTCGCACTTTCCCCAGTATCGTTTCCACGTCATGTACGTGTGCGGGTGCAACACGGTGGTCAAGCTTAGTCACTCTGCGCTACGCGATGAAGGGTTTGGTTGTATTACAGTTTGCCGACCCACACAAACCGACATGGTTATCAAACATCTCGGCAAAACGCTGGCAAAGACCACGACAATAGTTGAGGACACAGGTGTGTTACCCTGTGACTTGGAACGCGCGACCAGTTTTCGTGTACGTCAGGCACTTACAAAAGTCGAAGCGAATGCCACCAACATCGAGATGATGGTAGGGAAGCCGGTGTTTCAGTATTTTGTCAAACACGAAATCGGAGATAAAATTGCTGGCAAAGTGAGTTGGACTGACGAAGACAAGCAGTGGAGGCAAGAGGACCTTACGTATGTAGAATACACCGAGAGCTAGGCTGTACGTATGAAATGAAATCCATTCCTTTCACCACAAGAGGATGAAACGGATAAGTTTTCACAACTTAAAACCTCGGACCACCTTCTTCTTCCTCGTACGTCTCATCTACGCCATCACTCTGATGTGTCATCGCTCTCCTCCTCATCACTTTCGGATTCATCGTCGTCGGATACTTCGTCACTTGAATCTCCATCACTACCAGACTCACTGTCGTATTCGCTTTGTGGGTCTGATGGAACAGACTTGGACGTTGTACTTGACGCTTGGACACTCTTGTCTTGCTCCTGCTCAGCCTCATCATCATCCTTGTCTGCTTCAGTATCTGAAGACGTCGTGGTAGATTCGGTTGAAGCATTTGTCGACGCCTGTGTGTTCTTGTTTTCCTCTTGCTCCGCCTCGTCGAATTCCTTTTCAGCCACATTGGAAGACTCCGTCGTGGGGTTGGTCGCTGCACTTGTTTCCGTATGCTCGTCCTCTTCCTTTTCCGCTTCGTCAAATTCTTCTTCTTCTTCCGCCACATCAGACGATTCCTTTGGGTTGGTCGGTGCACTCGGGAAAGCATCAGCATTTTCATCCTCTTCCTCTTCTTGCTCGTTAAACTCTTCTTCTTCTTCAGCTACCGAGTCGGACGAATTACTAACTGGGGCTTGCGTTTTCTTGTTCTCTTCCTTTTCAGCCTCGTCAAATTCCTTCTCCTCTTCAGCATCCGACTCGGAATTCGATCCGTCCTCTTCTTCGTCATCTTCGTCATCTTCCTCGTCTTCATTAATCGTCGAAGTGTCATCCAAAACTCTTCGAAGATGGACCCACTTCTCACCAGTCGTCACTTGGTGACGTACGGCGACAACTTCATTGCTTGAGCTCGTCGGTAACGTCGCTACCAGCGCCGCCGCCACTACAAGAACCGCAAAACACACTTTCATTCTCGTCGTGAACGTCTTGATGCCGAATGAACGAGTCAGCACGTTAGCACGTGAGGTTGTAGGACATCTGTAGTCGCGTTGAGGAGCTGGCGGATTCCTGATCTGAGCGCAGACACACGGTATCCGACATTTTCGACCATGTGCATTTGCATCAGTGTGACTGATCCATCGGTTCGTCGAGACGAAGGCACACTTCTAGGAAATACAATATGCGTAACAAACCTTTCCTCCGTTGCCAGTACATTATTTGGCACGCGAGGCTCGGTTGCGGCGGGCGAAACGGTTGCCGACAGTCGACATAAGATTGCAGCCGCATTCTTTTTTTTTAGTTGGACCTCTCGCCGTGACTCCGGAAGCATTTGCAACCAGCAGTTGAGTGCGGTTCAATGCCCTGAATATTGCTTCCCAGGAGATGATATCTGTGGCCAAGGCCGTCGCTGGCTGCTGTAATCATCACAACTTGTATGGCACGCGCTTGTCGTCGCTCGAGCTGCTAGACGAAAGTCACCAAGGTTACAGTACAAGTATGTACTCGCTCTGACTCATCACTAAAATATCATTGAGGCCCAGCCCACAGGTTAGAGAATTTACCTTGTGTCGGGAACGTCTTCGGCCTTCTTAGCTGCTTGAGACCCGGGCATGGGGCAACGTTGGAATTCAAGCAGGAAGCTCTGGCGACAGACGAAAAAGATGTTTGGCTTGCCGGATTTCAATCGCTCATTTCCGCACGAAAACCTCAAGATCTGTGCGGTAGTGCAAGTGCGTGTTTCTGCTTCAGCAACAGTTGGATCGCAATTGCGTGCAGTTGTGTGCTGAGCGGGGCCGCAACGTGAGCCTCACAAGTCCAGTCGCTGCAGGCAGGCGTAATGCTTGATGAGTTTAACGCCGCGTTGTCCTGCATATCTTTACTCGTGTGTCCCGAGCACCTTGCTCTTCGTCTTGAACTCTCGCGAGATGACCAGTACTCTTTAATCGAGCACGGTGCGGTTCCCTGCATCGTTTCGGTCTTGAGGGGGGTCTAAATGAGATCGGTTCAGTGTGCGGGGCCTTGTTTCCGTGACTGTGGCATAGGTACGGGGGACAGAGCTCCTTTGAGTAGAAGGATGTTAAGTGGTTTGGCCTCGAGTACTGCCCCACTCATTTCTCAATTCGTCACGGACAAGGCACACCACTCTCGGTGTTCGTATCCCCCTTCCACCACCAGAATGAGACAAGACGACGAGACCAAAACCCCAAAGCGCCTGGCGCCAAAAGTGCCGCAGGTTACGGCCGACGCTGCCGCTGCGCGAGGTCCCCGACTTAGAAAGCTCAAGTGGCGCACGCGCGACCAGCAAAGCTCCAAGCTCTACAACCTGCAGCTGGACCTCCATGACCTGCGCCAAGAAATCAAGGCACTGCAAGACTACGAGCAAATTCTTCGTTCGCAAACTCTCAACCAGCGCGAAACGCTGGACGACTACTACTTCAACCTCGTCATCCAGTACCACAAAGTATTTGAGCGAGGCTACAACCCTCAGGCCTCGTCCGAACGTGGGAGTCTGACTTCGGCGGACGCCACCGAGTTCATAAAACACCTGGTGGACAGCAAGGTGGCCGTGGGACGCTATGTTGGGCACGAAGTGATTCTGGATCAGTGGGCGCGCTACACGACGGCATTTCCTGGTCTCCAGTGCAGCTTAACGCAGTCTCGAATCGCCTCGGCGGATGAAGTGGCTATTGTCTCGACTACAACTTCGTACACATTCGACATTACCCAGGTGACGCTCAAGACGCTGTTCCCACGAATGCTCCGTGAGCAGCCACAGATCGGAGCGAAGCTACTGGGGCAGCGGTTCCAAGGCGCTGGCGTGTCCACCTTCACGTTTGATCCCCAGTCCCATCGCGTGGTTTGCTTCGATAGTCAAGTTGACTTCTTCAAGGTTTTCTCGAGTTTACTCCAGAACTCCACCGAATTGTGTCTGCTTTTCGAGAACGCTGCAATCTCCGAGCAGTATTTCATCGGCGATACCAGCAACTACCCCGTGCTGCAGCTCAGCGAGGGTGAAGATAAAGCGCGGTACCGTCTTTCGGTATACGCAGATGAGGACGAGGAAGGAGGCGGGCAGCACTCCCCTAATCTGCACAAGCTGCAACTTGACCACATACTCGACGCATCTTGCTGAAAGTACTGTAACGAAACTACTTCAACGACAGACAAACGAGGTTCTTCAAAGCTAACGTTTGGAGTTTTGAGAAACAATAGTACTAAAGCTTCAAAGTATAACAAAACTTCTAACAATCCGATGCTTTTGGGTCCTTTTAGTGATAACGCACTATTAACTCGTCTGGTTTTGACACCAGTCGTCTTGCGCTTCAGGCCAACAGCAGTGATGGGTTACCTGCCCAACGCTGATTGATAGGCTGCCATTGATAGTTGGAGGAGCTGAGCAGGAGCTGAAGGCCAAGAGCGATGCCGTGCCCAATTGCTCGCCGCAACTTGCACATCTATGCGGGCGGTGGGATTGGGCGCCAGAAAGAAAAAACGGCCGGAGCTTATAGTCGACCCCTGGCCAGGCCGCGCAATCCCTTCAGTTGCGAACCTGCTAAGAAAACCCGACACGTCGTCCTTCCAGTCATGGATTCATCCGATTCCGTAGCCGAGACCTTTGACGTCACGCCAGTGCGATCTCGACCCATGCTGGCGCCACGAGTTCCTGCTGTCACGGCCCTCGCCGCAGCTCGACGCTCGACGAACGGAGGCAAAAAGCTCAAGTGGAGAACGCGCGACTCTCAAGCCTCGCAACTATACAATTTGGAGCTGGATGTGATGGATCTGAAGCAGGAGATCCAGCGTCTGATAGATCTCCAACATATTCTGGACGCGCACACTTTCAATCGTCGCGATGCGTTGGACGGATCGTACGTCAAGGCCGTGATGGAGTACCACCGCGTGTTCGAGAATGGCTATCACCCAGGCGTAGCTGCCGATGCGACGCAATTTGTCATGCAATTGATGGACGAAAACGTCGCTATCGGTCGTTTCGCCGGACGTGAGGTGCTGATGCACCAGTGGGAGCAGTACACAAAGGCACTTGTGGGCTTTGAATTCCACTACCAAAGCTCTCGTGTCGTTTCCGCCGACGGGCAGACGATCGTGACTTCTTTTGCCAACTACAAATATGTAGTCACGAAGGACACACTTGAAATCATGTTCCCACAAGCCATTCGTGACTACCCGAACATCGCCGCGAAAATGATCGGCCGCGTTTTCAACGGCATGGGTCAGTTTAAGTTCACTTTCGATACGGAAACGCACCACGTAGTCGTTTTCGACGCTCAGCTAGATTTCCTGCTAGTTTTCTCGCACTTGCTTCGAGATCCACGCGACCTTTGTGCTATCTTCGAAAAGGCTAGGATTTCGGAAGAGGGCTTGATCGGCGATGTGACCTGCTACGAGGAGCATCAGCCACAGCAGCCGAATTTGGGGAGAAGCCAACCAGGACCTGGATTTGCCTCGGAGTACGAGGAAAAGGGACCCGGTCGCCTTGACGACGACATCGAGGAACATCGCCAGCCGTCTCTGGCTGCGAGGGGCAAGCGTGCGTCAGGCCACTTTCGTAACTAACTGCGGAACTTCGTTTACATGAAGTTGAAGTGGCAGTGATGAGTTGAAGTGGCCATCATGTAGGCATTGTAAATTTGGTTTACATGGAGTTGAGGGGATATCATGTAAGCATGAAACTGCGTGAGACAAGCAACAAGATTGTCCTGAACAAAATCAATGACTAACAAACTTTTCCCCATGCTAATTGTTGCCTCAGGCAACTTGCCTGCGTGCAATGATACAATGACTCTGTGGTGTACGCCATTCATGGACGTGTGATGGGCTTATTTCGAACTATTTCCCCCAGGAATGTGATGCCCGCGTCGATAAATTTTACTTCATGGGCTCGTCATTTTCAAGTTCCCAATCTGAAGCTCGCGATATCTGCAACTTTGGTTAGTCGCTGTTGACCACTGCGATAACACAGTGAAAAGGCACTTGTTGAAGAGCTGGTGGAGCGCGACTACTCGATCAAAATCTCGGACTTTGGCCTCTCGCGCGTCAAGGCGCAGATCCAGACCATGACCGGCAACTGCGGCACAGTGCAGTGATGGCGTACGTGACCTGTGGTTCCTGCACTTTTCTTTTCATGCCCAGCTTTAAGGGTGATGTTTTTAATTGATATGGAGATCGTGGAGTGGGGTATTTGACAAACCGTTGACATGGAGATGGCTACCTTTTCCAGCTCAGCGAGACCCTGATGGCGTCGTCGCCGCAAGATACTACTTCTGTTGTGGAGAGCATACCGTACTTGTACCCCATGCTACGTACATGAACTACGTACTGACTAGGCAGGTATTCAAAGTATACCCAACTATTTCAGCAGACACCGCATCACCATTGGAAGGAATTCGGGAACCACTCGGTACAGGGTCTAAAGAGTTTAGACTTTGTCGAGAATGTCCTCCAGACAGAAGTGCTTCCTTGCTGACTGCGTGGCAAACTCGCACCAATGGCCGAGCTTTAGTACGTTCGTTCGCGGGATATGCGATGACTACTGGAAATGTTGGGGGACACTCAGCTACATATTGCACCTACCGACAATCATATCAGGTATTTGATCGAGTGCTTTCTCGCTCTGAAGCAGGAGGCATAAATGAAGTAGTCCGAGTTGCAGTGCCACCAACCCATGGGGTCTTGGCACGCATCCCCCCCGCCGTCGTACTTCATGCTACATGGCGACTACGCATTTCAACGATATACAGGCGCAAGAGCCAAGCACGCAAAGTATAACGAGTTCTTTCCACAGGCATTGCCAACTCGTCTATCGGCATCGCAAAGAATTCGGTATCAACGAAGTGTTGAATGCAGAGCAGAACATATGAATGCAAATAATTTGATTCTTACAACAATATATTGTTGGGGATAGGAACCCTCTAACTATCCTCCATCAACTCGTCACGCTGGCGTTGTAGCTCACGGTCGAGTCGTTCCAAGTCATCTCGATCCAGCTCACCGCTGCCGTCGCGATCTAGTTTGTGGAATTGAGCGATGATCCCGTCGATATCGTCTTGATCGGCCTTGTTGAGCTTAACGAGCATGTAGCACAAGTACTCCATCTGCGAGACCTTGCCATCTCCGTCGGCATCCATGTCGAGAAGCTCCTTCATGCTGATCTTGGTCTTCATCACGGACCTCGCGCTGAGTTCGTTGAGAATCGAACCGATGCCGTGCGCCACAGTCACCACTGCTAATGGTAGGTAGAAGATGGCAAAGATGCGTGCACCTTCGGACCTGGGGGACAGATCTCCAAACCCCACGGTTGTGATGGTGATCAGCGTATAGTAGAAGCAGTCAAGTATCGGCCAGCCTTCAATTCCGCCAACGATAAGCCCGGCCAGAATGGACACGATGATAGGCACGAAGGCGTGAAAGAGAGCCTTGTTGCTATCAGAGAAGATTACACGAGCCCAACTCGGTAGACTGTGCTGAAACCTCTTCCAGTACGTCTTGTTGGCTCGCCCTTTGTGTCCCATTCCGTCGATCTTGCCCTGCATACTAGCTGGTTCGGAGCTCTTCGCTGCAGCAGCTTCCACATTGTCCAGGAGCTTTTGAGTCGCCATCTTGGTGACGTGCCTTTGACGCTGCAGAAACCAAGAAGCCAACTGACCAAGAGCTACACCAATCGTGCAGATACCGTAGAAAGCGAAGAAAATCGTGAATGCCTTGCCGGCCGTCGTAGCAGGAACCACGTCGCCGTAACCTACGGTGGTAACGATGACCATCGCGTAGTACACGCAGTCAACGACCGACCAATTTTCGACGAAGTGAAATACCAGGATGCTAACCCCCACATACGAAAGCACGAGGGCCAGTGCGATCAAATTGGAGCGTAAGCTCTCGCTGCTTGTACGGGCATTTTCCGCCCCAGCAATAATGGTTTGTTGAGCCACATTAGTCACCGTTCGATTCGACATGGTCGGCATGTCGAATATGGACTATGGATACAAGTATTCAAAACAACATGTCGTGAGATACTGAGCTCTTTTGGCATCACCAATGTTTCTTACTTCGTCAATACGAGGAGGAGACGTTGACATTACGGGGATCATCCCGGGATTGCTGCGTACGTCTTCAGTTCCGGTCGTCTTGAGAATATAACCAAAATGCGTTAGTGCACCCAACATTTACCACAAGACCAGCTATCCGAAGTACTTACCAGTGATATCACCACGTCTGCACCAAGTATCTCGTCTCGTTTCGCATTTGGACTTCTCTTTACACACATTTGTCAGACTTTGGCGGGAGGAGCATTACTATTTATCAGTGCTGTCCTGCTTACCGTTGCCATAGCGTTGTAAACCTTCCACAACTATCAGCCTTGTGGTTGTCCTGGGGCGTTCCTGGAAATACAGTCCCAACGAGTGAGCAGCCGATCGAATGGCAACGTCTTTTGTGCTTTTGCAGCTAAATTTGCAACGCTAAAAATGCTGGTGCATATTGCTCTTTGCTCTTGGACTTCGAGAACAACATATTTACTATCCGATAAGGCGATGTTCGGCAACACAAGGTGATAAAATCAAAATCCTATTCAGCTTACAAAAAGCTGCTAAACCTCTACGTCTAATGCATCAGCAATTCCACTGCTGATGGAGCTGCTAACCAAATAGCTCGTTCCTTGGCGCTGCAAAGGTGTTCGTGGCTGGATGCCCTTCATATTGTAGTATTGCAGTAATTGAGTAGGAATTTCTGCCAGCGTTTCCTGGATTGCAGAATACACAGCACACATTAGGACAAAAGCGACTCAAAATTATTGGAAAGTTGTGATCGCGTACCTTAGCGAGGCGTGCTGGGTTTCGACGGAACTGGTTGAATGGGACGAACTGGACGCTGTGGTAGCACACACAAAACACCATTAGCCACTATCTTCGTCAGAATAAACGTATCACGGTCAACGTACATATCTCGTGCAGCTCGTCGTCGCCTGGAGTCAACCAGAAGCTTGTCATCGGCGTCAAGAGCATTCATCGCAGTGAAGTCTGCATTTCCCACCGCTACAATCACAATGGACAACGGAAGCGTTGAGGCTTCCACAAGCTCATCAATCGTCTGCTGCATGTCCATGATGGCGCCGTCCGTGATGATCAGAAGCACAAAGTACTTGAGGTTGCCGGCAGCGCCGTGCTCCACCGGTGCCGAAAACGTCCTAGCGATAGCTGCAGCTTGGTGCACCAAAGGGGCGAACATCGTCGGACCGTGAAGCTGCACAAACTGGAACGAGTTGGAGTACGCGTTCATGATTCCTCCGATACCCTCCACTTCGGGCTGTGAAGGATCAAAAGTCAGCGGAAAGCAGTGATTCACAACTCCGTTCACAAGTCCACCGAATCCGTAGACTGGAAAGCGCTTGTCCGAGTCGTACGGCTCCAAAATAGCGCCAGTTGCGGAAATTGCTGCCTGGTAGTCGTTCATTTGACCTTGATAGCTTGCTCCAGTGTAGTGCAAGCTCGAGGGATCCGATGGGCTACCATTAGATGCGGTGTAGTCAATGCCAACGATCAAACTGACTTCGCAGCCGCCACGCAAATACTCTGCAAAAGTGTGTCGCTTGAAGATTTCGATCTGCTCGAGGACCAGCACGCCTGAGTTTTTGTATCTCTTGCCTTTCCTTGCTTGTCTTTCGCGGTTAATGAGGTTAAGGCTGCGTACTTCTCCCGTCACAAATTCTGCTGCTTTCACTGTGCAGCTACCAATGAACTGGTGCTTCCCGCTCTTTTCCCAATCCATGCACTCAATTTTCAGTAGCCGCGACAGGTTTCCGTTGCAAAGTGTCTGCACACTTATCGTAGCCCGACGCCACTTGGGGTCGCAATTATTCATGACTACTTCACTCCGCCAGACCAAACTCCACGAAGTCGTCGCGAGCGGATCAGCGTTCTCGTCACGTAGTCGATAAATGTTCAGGAACGGGTCCGACGCCCCGAACCAGCCATCCTTGTTATCCAGCTTGGACGCAGTAAACCTCACGTTCACCATATCGGCACAGGTAGAAACTTCTTCGGCATCAATGACCACATGACCCGACAAATTATGCACGTGGTGTTTGCTCTTGTCATTCTGCAGCAGCTTGAGCACCGCCGACTGGCCCTTGGACGACATGAGCTGCCCCATCGTAATCTCGACGCAGCCCAGAAAGTCGTGGTCCGATAATCTCTCCGACGAACTGTCCCGGTCAAACACTTCCACGCGCAGTCGCTGGACCTCTTCAAAGTAGAAATCCACTTGGAACGACTTGGCGAACGTCGGGTCGGGCGAATTTTGGATCGTCTCGGTGCGACCAACCTCCCTCCACCCTCGCTTCTGAGCTTCCTGCATGTAGAGCACAATGAACGGGTCCGACTGACTCAAAAAGTCCGATTTCTTCAACCCTCTGCACCGGAACCGAAGCTCCACGACACTGGAAGGTGTAGGGGCCAGCCCGTCCGGCATCAGAGCCATGGAACTCGAGTCTCTAGAGGACTCGAAGCTGCCTGGTTGCACCGGTCCGTAGCCTCCATAGAGCGTGGGTTCCCGTAGGAACGGAGCTGGTGCTTGTTGCATTGGAGCTTGGGGATTAAAGTTCTGACTGGACTGCTGCATTGACGTATAAACTGGAGGTGGCTGCTGGCTGTAACTGTCTCTAGAAGGAGCTGTAGGCTGCGGAATAGGCTGTCCAAGGTCGGGATACAGCGGGACAGACACACTGGGGCCTGTGGGACCTCCATACGCCTGTTGTTGCTGCTGGAACGAGTTCTGGAACGACCCACGACGGTCCTGAGGCGGCGCTGGGGGCGTCACGTGGTACCCGGAGCTGCGGTTGTCCACGGGGGGCGCCGAGGGCGACGACAGCGCGCGATCTCTCCCGTTCTCGGGGTAATACGGCGGTGGTGCGTACATGTCTTAGTAAATTCTGAAATGAGCTGCGATTTTGACGGAACAAGTATTTTATAGAAAAAAACTCGATTTTATGCGAAAACATGAAAATCCACTTTCGCTAGTTGCGCCTGCACTGAATGATTGCTGTGTGGATTTTTAGATGGCTACATTTCTAGCCGGAGGTGTAGACTTTGACGACGTTCCGGCGCATTCGAGACGCGAAGGCGTTTGTGCAGAGTATGGCGAGTAAGAGGGCGACGGCGCTTATGAAGCAGGAAATGGTAGCGCGTTCGGCCTTGTGGACCATTTGCTGGAATATGGCGAAAAGCTCGTTGAGGGCGGCTCGAAACCACGCTACATGAAATAAAGTTAGAAGTGTCTGTCGGTGGTAAGGCTGATACAGTTCAACTCACGTACCACAGTTGCCGTTGTAATTGCAATCGGCAATCTTACTGGCGCGGATCGAGTCGGTCACGAACTCGACGGGGGCCTTGAGCTGGAACTCGGCGTCTTCCATGGCTGCAGTTTTCTCAATCAGATTGTCTACGAGATGATACAGTTCTTAGTTGATGAGAAAGCGTAGTTTTCTGCATCGTGTTAAACGTACCTAGCGTAGGATGGATTTTGGTGATAAAACTGGAGACGGTAGCCACGTACTTATCGAGCTTCTGCTTCTGATAGTACAGCTGTGCAACGAATAACCACTGTGCGTGAATTGCTTCGTTGTTGGATACACCTTCGTCGTCGAGACCGCGCCAACTCGTGTTGAAAACGGTTTTGATTTCCGAAAAGTCTGCAGCGGTCACGAGGTCACCGTCGCTATCGGGGTCCATCAATTGCTGGATCGTTGAATTCAGCAAGTCGTGATGCAGGACTCCGGTGTACGGAGTCGCAACACTGGAATCAGTCAGAACGAATTCTCGAAGGTGCTGCAATTTAGTTGACGCGAACTCTTCGTTCCACGCAAACATATCCGTTAGAGCTTTGTCAGCATCGGCGGTCAGCTCCTCTAGCGCGAAGAGTGCTGGCATGTCGTACAATTCGAAGAAGTTGAATCGCTCGGGATCATCCGTTGCAGGCGTTGGGTGTGGTGGGACTCGAAGGGTATCAGCAAATTCGACTGTCCTGGTCATACTCGTTGCCTCCACAAAGTTCTGATCAAAGAGAAGCCTGTTGACATCCTCGGCTGATTGAGTCAAGGGCAAGAAGACGTATGCGTTTTCATCAAGTCGCTGCAAGGTAATGATTGCGTCTTGCGTCATAACACTCATTGTGTAGAGCACTCCCGTCAAAATAAGGGCAATGAAAAGTGATATCTCGGAGAAGAAGCAGGTAACACGACCTAATTTCCGTTTACCCGTCATGAGTCCACGCACGAACGCACTAGCACCAAGTAGAATGGACAGTCCACACAAACTCAGGAGTCCAAAGAGACCAAACAGTGACAACTGTCTTAGCTCTGTTGCAAGCGCGTCATAGTCAGTTGAAAGCCGGCCATTAGCGGCGCGAAAATCCTCGCACATTTTGTGCATTCGGTCAAGAAAGCGTTGGATCGAAGGTGTGAGTGTGATTTGAACTTGGTTGAAATCTCGTAGCTGGCGTTTAGCTGTAAGCATATCGATCTGCACCTCAAATATATGTTTCCGCCATGTCGTTTTCGCCTCCGATATCAAGTCTACAATGGTCAAACATTTCTTGCACTTGAAGCATCCGGTTGTTGCACCGATGGTCATTCGGGATACCACACTTGGCTGGGTGATGTTCATCTCTTCACAATCGATCGAGTTACTGTTTACAGTAGGGTAGAGCATAGAGTAACTGGCAAGTGGATCGAGGAGATCGAATACAGGCTTGCCTATCACATCATTGGCATAACTCTGCTTGTCCAGGAACGTATGACCTTTCAAGTCAGTCAAAGCGCGATCCTGGATTGCTGAAAGAGCCAATGCTTCGCTGTTATCCCCCACATAACCTTTCGCAAGAAGCTCGTCCAGCGGTAGCAGGAAATTCGCTTCGAATGTCGTTAAATTATTTGGTATTGTCTCGTTCAATAACGCGAGTGCTGAAGTTGCCAAAGGCTTGATGTCATTGTTGACCACGAGCAATGTCATTACCGCAGCTGCGATACTCAAGAACAGGGTCAACATCATCAGCGTGCCCCACACCATCTTTTGGAACTTGCTGTAAATCTTGGGCTTCGCGAGAGGATTGCGACGGCGACAACCACATTTAAACAAGCAAAATGTCCACATCACATGTAAAATAAAAACCATTGCGAACCAAACCGCTGCGAGGAGAAAGTAGGCCGTGGTTGACCAAGCATATTGTCGATATGAGCCTGCTTCAAGCAGATCGAGGAGTTCAGACGGAGAAGTCGAAGTTACAGCACTTGAAATCGCTGAATCGTAGTCAAATGACAGGAGATATTGCCGTAGATCTGGCAGCAAATGATCAACGGATGATAAATTAGTTGAATTGGGGAACACCGCTGCGTTTGCTTCTTCTGCAACGTCGTAAACTGCACAGCACAACCAACACCTTATTGGTCAGAGCGATCGCACTACTCGTAAAATCATCCTCCCAAACGGTTATCACTTACCACTGTACTCGCAGTGATCACCTGTGTAGCCCCAGCGATTGACACACTGGCATTTCCCTGACGCGTCTTCGTTCTGCGCCAGACAAGCTCCTCGTTGTTCGCAGCAGAGATGATCGTAGTCATTGTCAATGGGATAACTCGTCCCAACGAGTCGGCCACTTCGAACACGGCGTTCACCCACTTGTTCATTTAGTGCCGGGTCATACGGGAACGTGAGCGAGCAAACTGGTTGAGGACTCGTCTTGAGCTTGATGTCCCAGATGAACACAAGCGACCCCGTCGCAAATTTCCCATTGTACGCATCCGCGCGCTTGGACGAGGAGCAACCACCACAACATGCAAAGGTCTCGTCATATTGCGCTGGTGCAGCACCTGTAATTGTCATTCCACACACTGTCAACGAGGAATGACACAACGTTGAAGTCAAGCGCCTTCTAAATGTAGCCATTTCTAATTGTAGCCATGTCGACTAGCGTAACCGATTTCTGAAGTAAAAAATCATAATCGAACATTCCATAATTTCCTATTGTTATATTTCTTTCTGCAAAATGCTGCTGGAGCTCGCGGACGAGTGCAAGCAGCTCCTTTGGGGGTTCCTGGACATCCCAGAGCTCTGTCGACTCGCGTGTGTGGCTCGTAATATTGAACAGGGCGTTCGTATGGGTCCCATCTGGCAACGGCACGCTCGAGTGCTGCTGCTTAAGGGCCAAGAAGCGCTCAAAAGTGACAATAGAGCAGTTTGCAATCGATTGCAACGGGGTTTCGGCTCTCGCGACCTCCTAGCAACTAATCCCAAGCAGCACAATGAGGAGGAACCTTTAAAACCTTATGACGCAATGGACTGGAGACTTTGGTGTCGAGATACGCACGTGGTGAGACGATTTTCGAGGTTTGCGGATGGTTGGCAAGGAATTGATGGACTTTGTTGTGTGTTGCAGGCTCTTGTGAGGTACCAGAGCAATAATTCAGACTTTGCACGAGTGCTGAGTGCCATTCAGGAGCTCAAGACGGAGCGCTCGCAGCTGAAAGAAGCCATGCAGAATGTGAAATCGCAGGTTCACGCGGACAAGCGGACGCGGCGACTTCAGATGAACTGCGTCAAGTGGATGAACCGCACACATAGAAGACAAGCAGCAGCCACCAACTCAATTCAGGCGCAGAATGCAGCGATGTCGAAAGCAGAACTGGCTGATCGGCTGCAAACTGTGGAGAGCGCGATTCAAACCAATGCAAAGGAGCAATTTGGACTACGCAAGCGAGCCACCAAGAGCTTACACAAACTCAACACGCAACTAGCGATTGGCACAAGGTTGCTGCGTGACTTAGGGGATAGCATTGATGCTAAACAATTTGCTGTGTAGTCACTGGAAGCTGGATATAACGTCGATTCGTGTGCGTGAACCTCAAAACCTGTAGTTCACTCAGCATCAGGGACAGAACTGCTCGCCGTCACCACAGTGCTGTAGACTCGGCTACGTGGTTGCGGTAGGCGCCAACGTTGCAAACTTTGACGTTGGCCAGTGCTTGGCGAGCGTACTCGCTCGAATTCAACCCAGCGTTCTACAACAACAACAACCGAATGTGAGAGATCCAACAGCCATACCCGCCAAGTGCGAGTCAGCCTACTCGGAGTGCGATGCCAAGTTTGAATCGCGCGTTCTTGAAAAGTGTTTCACAGTCGTATCCATGACTGGGGAAGAGCCCAGTTTCCTAAATTTCCGCCATCGAAATGTTAGTCTCAAAGGAAAACCCAGCTTAGCTTTAGGCGTACCGTAATGGGAAGACCGCCTTGAACAGCGTCAACGTTTGCACGGAACGCGACAGTCTCCTGACGAGTCCGCTCCGGGTCCGGCTGCGACAAAGTGAATACTTTAGGGTATTATTTTCTACATAAATTGATGCTGCTTTGACCGTCGTACCATGATGCTTGCGATGATTTGTGCATAGGGGGTCTTCTCTTTCAGCTCGTTTAGTTTTGCTAGTCGCTGCTCCTCAACCTGAGCTTTCTGGATTTCCTCGAGCTTCATACCTTCCAGTTTTTGCTAAAGTAGCTCGTTAGATCAAGGTAGACAGCTCACAATAACGTATTCAGTACAAACCTGGAGCTCGTCTTGTCGGAACTGAACACGCTCGGCATTTATCAAACTTTGCTGGATTCGCTCCGCTTCTCTCTTCTGCTCTTCTTCAATTGTAACCTTTTCATCAGCTATTTTTTCTAATGCTTTACCCTTCCTAGATCATAATAAAAACAATGTTAATGCGCAAAAAAGGTCAGTGCGATGAAGCGCATAATTAAGTTTGGGAGAATCATCGTACTTGTACTCTTCAACCACAAGTTTTTGCTGTTCATGCTTCTTTTTCCACCGTAACTCCTCCTCCTGCTGCTTTTGAGATTCTATCATCCGTTCAATTTCACGCTGCTGCTTCTCGATGCGCTCTTTTGCCTCTTTGGTAACACGCCACTCGGAAACTTGACTATGGCGCAGCTGGCATTGCTGCTGTATTTCATTCAATTGTTTCACCTTGCGTTGTCTCTCCTTCTCCAACTCACATGCCAACTGAAACTTTGTCGTTGCCTCATTCTGCAATTCCTGCAGCCTTCGGTGAAGCTCTCGTTGACGATCCTTGCACTTCTGTTGGTAAAACCGGAGGTGCTGATGGAACTTAGCGTGTTTCTTGATCACGCCCGGAGGGATAGCAGGAACCACTAACGCGAGCTGATCATACAACATCTGTGGGTTTTTGCCGGTGCCGAGCTTTTTTTCATAGCTACGCAGGACCTTTAAAAATCGCTCGTCGTCCGATTCACCCCAACCTCCACATTTTGATTTAGCAGCGTCAATGCTACCCGCAGCATCAGTAGCAGATGCAGCACCAATGAATTCGGCTTCGTATTGCGAGAGATCATGTCGAAGCTCAGTGAAAGCTTTTCGGAATTCTTCAGCCATTACAATTCGCAGTATTTCATTTGGACACTGGTTTCCTCCTACTGCATCGAGAATCGCAGTGATTTTGTGCTCTTGACTGTCCATAGTTTCCACACTCAATGGTTCGTTACCACAATATCGTAGCGTTTCCAATGCCTTCCGATAACTAGCAGCGAACTCCCTTTCACATGCTTGGACTTCATCCTCCAGCGTAGCTTCGATCATTTGTCGACCAATTACAGCGTCGTAGATCAACTCATGGACGTTGGACTGCACAAATAATACACACTATGAGTTATACGCTTTAACCAAAGCAAAACCAGCTACGCCCACCCGCATATCTCCTGCTAGATTCTGGTTGTTGTCCTTGGGGTTTTGTTCTTGGGAAAATGCGGTCAAAAGTTCTTTTAAAGCTGCGCGCTAAGAATTTGCGGCGCACAGTTGATCATGATGAGTACCATCAACTCGTGCCTAGAAAACTATGAAGCACTTCACCTGTTCTCGTTCCGAGGTGATCTGTTTTATCAGCGCAACACGGTTAAGCTGCTCTGCTCGAACGAGTTCTTCCAATTCCGTTGCGTATAGCGTACTACTGGACACCAACGATGCATTAATTCCGTGATCATCGCAGTTATTGTCTTCGTTGTTGGAGTTCTCCGTGTGAGCACAAAGAGCTGTCAAATTCCCTTTCTTGGTCGGAGTAGCTTGAGACTCCTGTTTCTTCAACTCACGCGCGGTAGACGCATCATTGTACATTCGCAAGAGCATGGACTCCAGTTCCTTCGAGCAATTCTAAGCGAATCCGCAATACAGTGTGTGAGTGCATGTGGCATCTACCAGATCGGAGCAAAAGCACCACTGCACCTCCTCTAGCCTTTTCAGATGGCTGTGTTCTTGAAGCCACTCGAACTGCAGCAATACGGTCAGTTATCAATGCGACATGGTTGTTTGCATCCATACAGCCACCTTCAAATTGTTTGTCTTGGTTGCTTGCTTCTGGTTCTTCGAAGCCTTCTTCATATGCTGTATTGTCTGGGTGGACCAACACGAGTTCTTAGCTTTGGTCACGAAAAAGATAAACTGGTCAGGCTTACTTTAAGGACATCATCACCTTGCGTCTGCAACTGGGAGACCATTTGAAGCTGCTGATCTATCGTTAATCCAGCTGTAGCGCGAAACATCTTCTTTCGCACACCAGCTTGATAGCAATTTGCGAGTTAGTTCAAGTGGCGCAGTAGCGATCGTGGGTATACCTAGTTACCAAAAGCTCGGGCAGACGCACTTACGCACTGGGGCTATCGGCTTCCTTGTTGACGGCATGCCCTGTACAATTCAGCGTGTTTCCACAGCGCTTCCTGTCAACGGTCGCAACTATAAATGCTGACACCACAAACAACACCATACCTCGAAAGTACTCCATCATCCGCTCTAAAGAAATGAAAAAAAATCAATGTTCAGTTTGACTGCTGTCTCCGATACCAAGACGGATACTATCCAGCAGACTCGGCTGTCACGCAACAGAAGAAAGGCAGCAACTAGCGCGTGCCCGTGCGGGGACGCGTGAATCCCTCCTCCTTGGACTCGTCCATGTAGTCCTCCTGTTGAGTGCAGATGCGTAGGATCTCCTTCTTGCTCGACTCCTGCTGGTAGCCGCCGATGAAGAGCTCGTCCAGAATGTAGTACGCCTGTCATTCACCCCCAACTAACTGTCAGTGCCAGTACAATAGTGAAACCAGATCTTCACCGCCCTGTACCTTGTGGAAGTTGAAGATAATGTCCAGCTCGCACACCTGAATACCAATAAAAGTGGACACAATTCACGTCAGAGGGCAAAATGGTCTCCCTCCTCTCCAGTAGCAGCCAATTACGTTGCCAAAGTAGCGGTCCAGCACTTCCACGAACAAGTGGATGGCTTCCAGGGTGATGAGCTCGTTCTCGTCCTTGGAAATGCACGCGATGAAGTAGAGACTCGCGTATCTGCGCACAACGAGACGGTATTCCGTCAAAAATGGTCCTCTAAAGACGCACGTAAGAGTATCAACGTGTCCACCTCTTGTAGACGATCTTCTTGTCCTTGAACTCGATGAAGTTGCACTGCTTATGCGGTCGAGAGAGCACCAGCGACGTGATATCTCGGATCATGCGCGTCTTCTCCTTCAGAGACGCGTTCAGGTACCACTTGGCGAGGCGCGTCTTGCCCTGACGACTCACAAGCAGCACAGACTCAATCTACACATAGAGAGCATCAGTACAGTTAGAGGGCACACAGAAGAGAGGCAGCAACAGGAGAAGAAGACAGCACCATGACGGCGGCAGTGGGGCGTGTTGTAATGGGGAGCCACGTCGGATGTAGATGTACCTAGTGTTTGGTACATGTTGTCTACCACGTAGGTTAATGTGGGTCACACCCCTGATCCGACGGCATGTGGCGTCCGCCAATCAGAATCGAATCTGCCGGTCTGAGATGCTGCCGTTACTGCTCCCTTGGCGCCATCAGGTGAGCTCAAGTGTCCGTCCGTTGGCGTGTGCGTTTGCCGTCCTAACCCCTTTAATCTACAGCTCCGTCGCTGCCTCATGACTGACGCTGCGACCTCGTTGGGTCCCATGGCTCGTCGTATCCACGAGAAGCTGCTGGCCGCTTTCTCCCCCTCCCACTTGGACGTGATCAACGAGAGCCACATGCACAACGTCCCCAAAGGCTCCGAGACGCACTTCAAGGTGGTGGTCGTGACCGAGCAATTCGACGGCAAGCCGCTGATCCAACGCCATCGGATGGTGAACGCCGTGCTACAGCCCGAACTGGACGCGGGTGTCCACGCGCTCTCCATCTTGAGCAAGACGCCGGCCCAGTGGGAAGCCAACGGACAGGTCAAGCCCTCGCCCAATTGTCGCGGTGGAATGCTTGTGGACGAGACCAAGAAGGAGTTTTTGGAGAACCTCAGGAAGAAAGAGTGAGACGAATACACAGAAAACACCATTCTCCTTAGGCTGTTATTCCTATCTACGGGGTGATTGTTGATTTTTTGGTGATTGTTTAGCGAGAGCGACGGAGTTGCGTCTGCAACATGTTGATCATGACAGACAGCAAGCCGCCCACGACGACACCAAGGATCTCCTCCTTGTGCTCATCTACGACGGACAGGAAGCTCTGAAAGGACGCAGGTAGCTGCCGCTTCCACGCACCCGAGAACTTGAGTCGGGAGACGCGGTGCCCGATCTCTTCCGGGACAGATATGTCGTGCGAAGCAATGAACTGGTAGTGCATACGCGCCACGGCCTCCATGAGAGCCAATTCGATGTCCGCCTCCTCCTTCGGTCGCGTGATGGCGCGCTCCTCCTTGTCGGTAATCAGCAGCACCTCATCGAAGCGAGAGTGCAGCTCGTTGGCGACCACCAAGTGCATGGCATACTTGGATATCGCCTGCTTGGCCTTCTTCCTCAATATATCCCAGTCTGTCTCGAGCTTGAACGATACGACAAAAGACTGCGGTGCCCAGTTGTGCCGCAGCACGCCCAACATCTTGGGCACCTGTTGCAGCGTCAGCTCCAACGGTCCTGCACGCGATTGAATCTTGTGCACAGCCAGCTCCTGCTGCGGGATGTAAAAGTCGCTCACCGCCGCTGCGAGTAGGAACAACGCGCGCTCCTTCCAGGAGGCAACACACGTCGCCACCATCTTCAGCACAAAAAAGTAGTCATTGACGGACGTGAAGGGCAGAGACAACAACGTGTTGGTCGCGCGCACCTTGCGGAGCGTCTGGACGGCGTCCACCACCTTCTTCTTGGCCTCTGGGTCCTCCACCAGCAGCCGAATGTGCTGTTCATTAGCGTTCCCATTCCGTGTCGGGACGTTCACATGTTGTAAGAAATCCACATCCAATGCCGAGCACGTGGCTCTTTGCAAATGTCTCGCAAAGGGGGCAATAGATCCAGGTCGATGCACGTAAATAACAGCATAGCCAAGACCCAGCAGATACTCCACGGACGCAGCACCTCTGGAACCCGTTGAGAAGTTGTCCAGGAAGCGCACAGTGTTGCGCTCGAGCGGGACAGTCGTTCCTCCGGACGTGACGACGGCCACGCACTTGCCCACGACGCGGTGATGGTCCAGAAACGCCTCTACCTGCTCCCGACGCTCGTCCGCCCACTTGGGGGCCGTCGTGCGGTGGAAATACTCGTCCGTGCGACGCTGATCCTCGTCCGACATGAAGAGCTCCGATACGATAGTGGATGAAAATGAAGACCTAGTATGCAGCATAGGATGTGTTACGATAGGTCACGTTGAAGTGGGTGATGTTTGGCTACATTTTGATGGTTGACACGCCAAAAGTTCGTGTTTTGGTGACGAATATGCACGATTTGTCTAGTTAAACTGTTTCCACGGGCGATTTGGCTTCAATGTAGCCGGGAGACTTGACAGAGGTGCTGGGTTTGTGGAATAACTCCTCGATGTCTTCGAGCAGCAGTCCCTTGGTCTCAGGGCAAAAGTAGTAGACGAACACACCGCAGCACACACTGAGACCAGCGAACATGAAGAAGACGCCGTTGATGTTCAAGTACGGGAACAGCTTCACCACCTCAGTCATCAGCGCACCACCGACCCAATTGGCAGCGGTCGAGAGAGAGACGGCTGTCGCACGGACGTTCATGGGGAAAATCTCCGAGCAGTAGATCCACGGCACAGCACCCCACGATACGGCGTAGCTGAAGACGAAGAAGGCCGTGCCGATGCAGATGAACCAGCCACCGACAGTGGGGCATCCGGCGTTGTCGACGTCACCATCGCAGATTGCAGTGAACAGAATGGCAGCGAAGAGGTGGCCAACTAGCATCCCGACTGCACCGATGAGCGCCATTTGACGGCGACCAAACCTGTCCAGCATGAACAAACCGGGCATCGTACTCAAGCAGTTGACACCACTGAGAAGCAGCGAAGCGTAGATGCCGGCACCGGTGATATCCTTGAAAATGAGTGAGCCGTACGTCATGATGGGGTTGATACCAGTCGCCTGCTGACCGAGCTGGAACACCATGGCAATGATGACACGTTTCCGGACGGAAGGCTCCCAGAGCTCTTTGAGGCCCAAACCAGCAGCGTCTTCTTCTGCGATTTGGTCTCCGATGGCAGCCAACTCACACTGCACGTTCTCCGTCTGTCGAAGGCGCTTTAGCACTGCTTCAGCCTTCTCCTTACCCTTCTGCTGGTACGTCCAGCGAGGGCTCTCGGGAACGCAGAAGATGCCAATCAAGACGATAATGGGAGGAATCATTGACACGGCGTTACTGATTCGCCATCCCTGGCTGTTGTTCTCTACCAGGATGTTAATCAAGTTGGCGAGCCACTGACCGAACGTGACGGGGAACACCATCAGACCCGAAAGACGCGCACGAAGCTCCTTCGGAGCCATTTCGGACCCGAACAACGGAAGCGAAAACGACGAGTTACCGACTCCGAAGCCCTGAACGATACGCGCCAAGTACATGAGCGTGTGGTCCTGTGCGGGGTTCAGGCAGACCCACGTCGTACCGATGCAGAAGAGCACACCAGCCGAAAAAATGGTAGCTCGACGACCGAATCTATCAGCGACGTAGCCGCCGATCAAGGCACCCACAAGACAACCGAGGTTGTAGACCATGTTGTACCAGACCGTAAACGTCGTCCACTCTCCAGGAAGGTCGGAGGTGGAGCGTGTGCACTCTTGATAAGTGAAGTTGTGCCATCCAACGCAGTAATCGTTCAGGAAGGAATCCATGATGAGCACGCCCGAGGTGACGCCTTGGTCGTAGCCGAAGAAGAAGCCGCCGAGCGATGCGAACGCGCAGACAATGATGGCGTACGTACGACTGCCGTCGGAGGGCGCCGAGTCCATTGTGCGGCGATTTACGGGTATCACCACATTTGCCGTCATGGAAGCCGGAGCAATGAGGGAGACTGGAGTGGTGGTTGGTTGTTGTTTAGGAGAGCAAATTGGAGAATGATCAAGTCCAGGTTAGCTTGCGTCGAGCTTGCAGAGGAGACTGCCGAGCAGGTCTCTATCGTACCAACATCAACAATGATATAATTCTCAATGTTGCAGAATGGATTCACCTCACTACCGCAGCAATTTGAACATCAGCCTCATCAGATTTGACAAATCGTGGCTGGCAGCCGGAGCGGGCGGGCTACCACTTCAACCAACGGGTGTGCATGGACCGTCGGGAAATTGGCGGCAAGCCGGGATGGACGTGAGCTAACAATGCAAACTTCAGGACTGAAGATTTGAGATCGACTTCACGAAATACACTTTCGGCGTCCGGCTCAGGAAGTATTTGCAGACCAAAGTCTCAAGTGATCGAAGTCGGTTGGCTACATGTAGCTCCACCATGTCTCCATTTAACTTCCGCGCCGTGGTGCTTTGAGTCGTGTAGGATGGCATGACAAGGCAGCAACGGGGCGGTTTAACAGCAACAAATCGTCAGCGAAAGGCCGATGGTGGTTGAAGTTGGCGCGGGCATCGTGCTGGTCGTGGGCTGCAAACACGCACATACGAGTCGTGTGTATGTTACGACCCACAGACGCGAATAAAGAATGCATTCATGAGACGCAAGGTTTGTGGGGGTCATACTTTTTCCTCTAACGTGTTCATTTTCGTCTGGTGTCAGCGTAGCTAACGATTGGATCGGTGGTGAGAACCTTGCACAAGCGAGCTCCTATTGTACATGTACATTTAGTGGTCCTTTACAACTCCAATTGATTTGTCCCGGAGGTCGAGTCGGGGCAGGTTGGGCAGAGCGGTTTGCCTGCCTTCAAGTGCATGTTAACTTCAACCACAGTCGTCCGGCGCCAACCTTCCTGTACACGCCTCTCATCCGCGAATGCTTTGGCGACCGCGGCTCTTTTTTCTCAACTAAAAAGGCGGTGCTGGTGTAGCCACCAACTGCATCGACTGTCGTAAGTGTACATGTATTCGTACAGTATCCATGCATGAAGAGCGGCGCCACGACTTTAAACGCAGTAAAACCACTGAGGTGAATCAACCGATTGGTGGTCTTCATCACAGGCCACCTCTACTCACACTGTGAAGTTCGTGGTCCAGAAGAATGAAGTCCACGAGCCAGGTTTGTACCAAGACGCGTTATCTAGCTCAAGTCAAAAGTCCTTGGTGTACTAATACGTTGATAACAGACCACAAAACTAAGTTGCTTGCGATTGATAAGATCCAGTCGCTGTTCACAACTATTTGTCGTGGTGCGCAACACACTTTAAGAATATAGTACAGTCCAAGAGAGCCTTTACAGCTCCGCTCCATCGTTGGGAACAGCCTTTTTGTATCTTCTCGCCCATGGACAAATCTAGGTAACGTACCTCCAGTTTTCTGACAAGTTGTCACCACACGAACCTGCACCTGTGTGAGTTATTCTTCAGGATGAGTCAGTCCTTACTGCCTGCCATGCGTCTTTCGCTGCAGTTTTCAGTTGTGGCTTTACAGATGGCAAACCTTTTCAGTGTAGTTTAGCCCGTCGGCACCAGGCACCACCAAGGAATGGCTGGGGATGAGAGTGCGTGAAATCCTTCGCACAATGCGTTTGCTAGTAGCAAGTTGCGACCAGCATGTTCAACTTCCAGTGTGGAAATAATGGAAAAGAAATGCCCGTTACCACTTGAGAAATGTCTTGTTCAGCTACACGTTTGGTACATAGAGCACTGGACAAACTTTCCAGTAGAGAACACCACCGCAGCCGATCTTTGCATGCTACACCGAGCACTCAGCTCACCACCAAAATGGCAACGAAGTTCCTTTCTCCATTCTCCAATTCGCTTTGCTCAGCCGCTTTCATACCCTGTCCCCGACATGAAGATCTTCGCATCGTTGCTCTTCAGCCTTCTGCTGGTGTCAAGTGTGTCTGCCCAAGTTACGTGCTCCACTTTCCACTTCGAGCAAGACGCTCAAGGGAACACTGTAATTGTCCTGGATGACTGCAACGGAGCTGTCTCCAGCGGGTCTTCGGTGATAGCAGGGACTTCGACCACATCCGGCACCACAACATCGACAACCACGGGGACAACTTCAACATCAACCAACACTAGCACATCCTCAACCGGTCCCGGTTCGTCCACCGACACTACCGCCACCACGAGCTCCCCAGCCGCGACTTCTGCACCGGTGTCTACAGAGACAACCAGTCCTGCAGTTGGAACGGAGATCACCACGACAAGTCCTCCAGTCGCAGCTTCTGAATCTACAACTACAGGAACTTCTGGTGATGCCAATGCTGCAACCCCAAGTCCGCAGACAAGTTCTCCATCTGCTGCTCCGAGTGAAGCTACAACTTCTGCGGATATTGTGTCCGGTACAACCAATTCAGATTCAACCGCGGCGGCTACTCCCGCGCCATCAAGTGCTCCCGCGACGAGTTCGGGCTCCGCAAATTCTGGCGGGGCGACCACTACAACTGGTTCATCAACGACGGCAGCAGCATCGGAAAACACCTCAACCACTACTACAAGCTCCACTGCGACCGGGTCCACTGCAACGCCGGCAGCTTCAGACAACACTGGCACCGCCACTAATACAGCCACCGAGTCATCGTCAGCTCCAGTAACAACCTCTACTACTACGACAGGGCCATCAGCAGAAACCACTGCTGGATCGACCACTGGAACGTCTGGAAATACCAACACAAACTCTGAGGCCACCTCAGCTTCATCCAAAGCAACGACATCTACTGGAAATCCATCAACGCAGGGCTCCTCGACAGCAGCAACATCTTCTACAGCGAACTCCAATTCCAGCAAAATGTCGGAGGGTTCCTCAACTTCCTCAACTACCAGTTCACTTCGTGGCGGATCGGTCTCAGACAACAGTGGAAGTATTTCGTCCTCCACAACAACCAGCAGGAGCTCTACGGCAAACGGTTCCAGTACAAACATCTACGAATCTACCTCGGGCACTGGTTCCTTTGCTGGGACTGTCGGCAGCACTGGGCAAAGTGACAATGTCATCAGCCAAGACTCATCCAGCAGCTCTGCTTCGGGCAGTAACAGCGCTAGTCCCCGGATTGGAGAGAGAGGTGTTTGGATGTCCATCGTGTCGGTGCTCCTCGTTACCACAGCGACGATGCTTGTGTAGGCGGTAGTTGTGTTTTGTGTCCGATTCTGCCAGCGCTAAACCTCCGTCAACACCCACTGCATGCTTGTACTTTGACAAATACATTTTCTCCTAGTTACCTCCGTCGGATAAGCACGCTACTCACGACCAGCACTAGTTCCAGCGGACCAGACTCACTGTCGGGAACTTCCGTACAATAGTTTCGCTCTCTTACAGCAACACGAGCAAGTGTCCAGTACAGAACTCTGAGACCAACACACTTAGCCTCAAACCAAACCGTCCACCATCACTACAAGTCCAGTGCATTCCAGTTAGCTAGGTTCATTGCGATCTTTCTGCGGTGCGTACGCTTCCCACCGCCTTAACCGAAGGAGAAGGTGCCATTTTCCAATGAAGCTCTTGGCGGCGTTGACGATTGCTCTCGTGATCGGTTCGGCTGTTGACCAAACCTCCGAGTCTGACTCGGTATCGATCGCGACCTCCTCAGGTGGAGAGTCAACCTCGGTTTCCAGTGGCGTGGACGACTTTGCTCCAGTGTCCGATGCACCAATTACACCAGAACCGACATTCCGTCTCGTGACAAGCGAGTTCAGCAGGCCAACGGTAGTTGGATCGAACGACGTCACTCCAAACGCCAACACAATCACATCACCACCAACCATTACGGAGGCGTCGGAGGCGCCCGCAGTGTCAACCCCACCAGACATAACTACGATTTCATCTACTGAGATTTCGGTATTTGCAACCAGTGATTCTGCTACACCAGTCTCCCAGCCACCTACGACTCCGGAGCCAACATTCCGTTTGGCGACAAGTGACACCGTAGCTCCATCGGTTGTTGAAACGAGCCCCACGTCTCCTCCAGCTATGATTCTACCTAGCAAAAGTCCGGTGTCTGTAGCAAGTGACTCTGCTACACCAGTCTCCCAGCCACCTACGACTCCGGAGCCAACATTTCGCCTCGTGACAGACGATTCCACCAGTCCAGCAGCAGCTGCATCAAGTGAAGCCCCACCTTCCAATACCAACACTGTCACACCCGAACCAGTGAGGAGAGAGGCATCAGAGACGCCATTCGTATCAACACCACAACCTACATTCCGTGTAGTGACGAGTGACTCGTTGCCGCCTACAACTTCGTCCACCGAGAGTCCAATGAACGATGCAACCTCTACACCAGTCTCCTCAACTCCCAGGACCCCAGAGCCAACATTTCATTCGGTGGCCAGCGATACCAGTGCCCCAGCTATTGACGCGACGACTGCGTCACCAGCATCGACAAGTGCACCTGGATCCAGCACTTCCCCATCAAATGGAAGTCCTGCCACCGCGACGGCATCTCCAACCACAAACACGTTGTCCCCATCAGCACCTCAGCCAACTTTTCACAGTTCGACCACGACAATCGCTCCACGCACACGTCAAAGATCGACTTCTACCAGTCCTGCTGGCAGCGGACTCCCAACTTCTTCGACATCAACTCAATTACCGTCTTCATCGGCATCAACTAACCAGACTGCAGGCAACTTCCAGGATGCAGTGCACAACAAGACCAACGCCCATGAAACTAGCAGTGGCATGGGCTCCGAAAGAATCGGAGAAGGGTCGGTGCTGAGCAGTGATTCAAGTCAAGGTAGTCTACAGGAAGCAAGTGCAGGTGGGAACAGCCCCGTTGTTGTCGGTGATTCATTTTCATCTGTAAGCGACAACGAAATCGGCAGCAAGCCTAACAGTCAAGCTGGTGATGCAAGCACCAACGCAGGCACACCTCTGTTCCATTCTATCGTAGCTGCGCTGTCGCTTTCCGTTGCGATCCTCGTTTTCTAAGCCACATACCCAGAGTACGTGCTCTATGAAGCACTTGTAGCGCATGTCTAGGCAATTGTGTGATTTACGGTCAGAAGCTCTTGCACTCTGGCCACAAAACCATTCTACAACTTCCAAGTGTTCGTGAGTACTTTTGACACTGCGATCTTGCCTTCGGATTCCGAATCGGACGGCTTGGAAGGCGATTCCGCTCTGATGCGTGTCTAGGACAAGTGGTGTGCTTCTATCATGGCGTTCTGCTCTCGAACAGCAAATTTCGGTTGACCGTCGCGTCAGCAACCTGCTTGTCCGAGCTCATTATCGAACTCTCTTCTGAGGACACAGTCGAAGCAAGGATGAAAACCAATACGAATTTCCTCGCCCCTGTACTCAGTCTTCTGATCATCGTCGCAACGTCTGAAGGTTTGGATATTTTCCCCAGCACAAACAAGACTTCGCTTCCTCTGTATACACCGATAGGAGAGGAGGAAAAAAAATTGATTAACTAGTTATGAACAACGTGTTTTGCTAGCTATGTGAAAATCACAAACATTGTGTATCTATAAACGTGGAATCCATATTCGTCGCTGGGGTGGAGGAAGGTTGATAGCAGTGGGAGCATTGTATCCAAGGCTTTGGAGTGTAAGGATTAAAGCCTCTCCATTAACACCGAATTCCTTGCAATGCCGATAGACAAATTGGC
>KV738976.1:0-10189 GCA_000468175.2 Phytophthora cryptogea
TCGGCCTACTCGTGGCGCGAATGTTGAACCCTCACCGCCGTCGATTCCGCGATCACTGGGGTACGAAACCCCAGTGGGCGCCATTTCGCGGGGGACGTTCAATGATTTCATGACTCGCCACCGCTTCGAGCATATTATGGCTAACCTCCATTTCACGAATAACGTGGACACGAGTGCCACTACAGATCGAGCATGGAAGGTTAGATCCATTATCGACACGCTACAAGAGACTTTCCCCATGGCATACAGAGCGCCGCCGGTGTTTTCGTTTGACGAAAGCATGCTACCTCTGAAGAACCGCAACAACTCAACGCAACAGTACCTCAAGGCGAAGCCTCACAAGTGGGGCACTAAGCTTTCCCTGACGTGCTGCGCGGACACTGCATACTGTATGAGGTGTGTCAAATCTAACGACGCCAGCCCGAGGTATGCAATCGTGATGCCTACCCTCCCCAAAGTGCAGAGGCCAAGGAGACTGCGCAACACGTGGAAACAGTCGGGGCCAAGGAGACGACGGCAACTGAGGTGCATGCAGACGTTAAGTAGACGATGGCGGAGCAGACCGTTGCTTTAGGCGCGGCCGTTGAAGATGTGGTCTCGGATATCGTGACCTCTGTGGCCGTAACAAAAAAAATGGCAGCAAGTCGAAGCTTGTTGCCAGTCACGAACCTCATGCGTATGCCGTTTTAGCGCATGCAGCCACGAACACCTTCGTGCCCCATTTGTGGGGCTTGTCCTTGTTGAACTGTCGCGTCGGGTTGTATCGCGAGCGAGATGGCAGAGTAGTTTCGTCGAAACTAATCACTGGAGGTGCGCGATATCCCCGACCGAAAGTCTGCTGAAATACATCAACGACCGGCCGAATCTTCCAAGCGCGGTCAAGTTGAGCTTGGGGAGATCTATTGTTCGATAAGTGAAGGTAGCCCATGATGTGGAAGAACCGGTGTTTCGTCATGAAGAGGTTGAATCGGTTTGTCGGTAGCGCCCCAGCCTGCCTCGTTGACCAACGCGCGGCGATTCCCTTGCTTGCGAATGGGGCACAGTATCCTCGATATCAACAACGCCACCACTCGAGGTACATCCCACGGCTTGATGACTTCTATAGTCGCAAGTCTGGCCTCGATCTCACCCAACTCCTCAACTTCATCGGCTTGGCGTCGCTGCTGCGAACGGATAGCGCGAGCCCGGGTGGGGATTGTCTGTGCGTGAAAGCGGTTACTCTCAACGGCAATTTGAGTCCACAACTTGGGCGGCATGAAGTAGAAGAGTAGAGCGAAAGGATCGTCTGCAACTGCCATCACGCTGTCGCTCGGACCACAAGGGATATCATACAGTCCAGCATACGTCGGGTCCGGACCAAACTTACTGGGGTCTACAACGAACAGCACGCAGATACAATCAGTTAGATTGATACTATGTTGGACCTGGCTCGCCTCATCGAGCGCCAATGTTGGCGCTTGACAACATAACTTACCATACTCCCATCCATTCGTCCTCATCATCGATATCACCGGCTTTTCCGTGCAACCGTCAAACACACCGACTCCGGTAGTGGGGCTTCTTCGTCATCCGAGTCTTCATCGGTTAGCGCGCCTATGTCCCAGTCTTGAGCCTACGTTTCATCGCCTCCAGCATCTTCTTCATCTTCAGGCTCCTCTTCCATAGACGCGTCTTCGTCGGAATTCAGGCCAGTACAGTTCTCCGCTCCAAAATCCATCAAGTTGGGGTCGCCATCGACAACACAAGGAGGTGGCATCTGCACCACGTGGTCACCCACACTCTCGTCACTTTCGTGCTGCAAGAGAGCCCGACGACGCTTCTTTTGCTTGGCCACTGGAGCCGCGAGATTTCTGCAAGCTTTCGCAGCTTATGTTGCTTCAAAGGCAACATAAGCACTTGCCTTCACGTTTGCGAGTACATCATATCACTAACATACGTGATTTTGCAGGATTGAGGTCTACTGCGGCGCCAAGACCCACCTGCTTACCCCCGTCCCCAAAGACAACAACACAGGCAAAGCTGCCGTGATGCGGAGTATGAATGCGCTGTTCCCCCCATCACCAACGTCGCCTTGGCGACTAGTGGTCACCGATCGCTTCTACGCATCTGTCAGACTTGCATTGGAGCTACTACATCGCCGAATGTACTTGACTGGGACCATTCAGACGGACCGAGCCGGCTACGCGGAGAAGATCATCACTACAAAAAAACTCCGGCCAGTGAACAAGAAGAAGGTGACAAGGCACGATCAAGTTAGCCCAGAACAAGCGGTTTTCGCAGATAATAGGGCAATGTGGATGGACAGAATTCCGGCTCACTTGGTTTCGAGTGGTGGCAGCTGCAGAACCGGCACAGCCAGTACGTGGTCTATTGCATATGCTCGTACTGATACTATTGATCCTAACATTGCTTATCTGTACTAGTGCGTCGTATTGACGGTGAGATGAGGGGCGTCCCTCCACCGGAGTTGGTTCGTGATTACCATCGATGAATGGGAGGCGTGGATGTACACGACCACCTTCGGATGCAGCGGTACAGTGTTCAGTTTTGCTACAAGTCCAGGAAGTACTACAAGGCACTGTTCTTCGGGTTGCTGGACATGACCTTGGTGAACGCATTTATTGTCTTCTGTCATCACCGAAAAGTGAACAACAGGAGCCCTCCCAAGCAGCTGGCGTTTTTCGAGACATTAGCGGATCAACTTCTTGCGATTGATTCCGAAGAGACGTACACGGTTATTGAGGTGAGTGCTCTGTTGCAGAGGTAACATTAGCCTAAATGGTTACTGGATCATGCAACATAACGTGATTTTATGTAACCCCCCTACGACACCAAGAATCATGTTGTACGTACAACATGTTAAAAGTTGGGCGACTTTGATACATAGGCCAGGCGCACTCAGCGATGCACAGGGCTCGGTTTACCGGATCAGTCTTTCTGGAAATATAAAGTGCAGTGCCCCCCCCCGCCCCCTTCAATCAGTGGCTGGGAGCTCACTTTCGAAAACGACGAGAAGGAGACACGTGGTTCTAAGATGGCGCCGCCTCGAGAAACCCGCCACGAGCGTCAGCAGTTCATACAACGACTATAAGGGCAGACTACAGCAGAGCGGACCCTTTTATGAAGGAGCACGCGGCCTTCTTGGCCGGTGAACAAGAAATGGACGCCGACTACGGAGAAGACCCTTCCAGTTGTAGCATCTGCAGTTGACCGAATGAGCGCACCGAGTCGTCCCCATCCAAGGCCTCCAATCGGCAAAGACGCGTCGTACCTGAGAGCACAGCGGCAGCTGGTCTCGCTACAGCAACGAGCAGTTGCTGCAAAAACATTGCCGGTTCCGGGAAGAAAAGATTGGCGGCGAGGAAGGACGTGAGTGACAGCGACGATGACTACGGCCCTGAGCTGGACGACGGTGCAGACGATTCTGACGAGCCTTTCGATGGCGGTGGTGCGCCTTTGGAGGATAAGTCTACTTCACCGGCGCCGCGCCCGAAGAAGAAGAAGAAGAAGGTAACGCGCAAGAAAACGACGACGCCGTCAAAGAAGCCTCGAAAGCCAAGTGCAGCTCGACTTGCCAAGGAAAAACAGAAGGAGGCGAGGATTGCGGCAGCTGAGTTGCGGTGCGAGACGTTTGGAGATGCTGAGGAGCTTGGAAGCATGGGTCCGGAAGGGACTAGAGGTGATTGCAACGGCGAAGGCGAAGAAGCGGCAAAATGGCACCAGGACCAAGCAAAAGCAAGGATCATCAAACAGGTATAGCATGTTGCATGTTGTATGGTTCTACATATTCTCACCGTGGTATGTTGTATGTCGCACATGTACATTCAGCATCGGATAGCTCCAGCATCGATACAACATTATGCAATGTCGATCCTACAATTTGTGGACAGCATGTCGACAGCATGAGGAGATAGCACGTTGCACGGCATGTCTTCATTCCTAACATGTTTTTCTATAATATGAACAGTTCTTCGCCAGAAACGCCGAACGTGCTACAATACCCACCGCGTCAAGTTCCGGCTGCAATTCCTGCGCCACCACCGACACCAGTATTGTTGGTAGCTTCGCCAGAACGAGATGGGTACGAAGCGCTGTGTGATTTCGATGGGGTGTACTGTATTGATTCTAATCCATTATGTATTGTAGTATCAATTCTGCCCCCGTTTTACTGACGTCTGTACCAGCTTCACCTGATTCCGGTGAACCTCCAGCGTTCCCTGAAGCACTTGTTGTTGAGCCTGCTGCAACTGCCGGCGGTTTTGAAGCCTTTGACTCGGACTGCGACGAAACGGAAACAGAGATCGCCTTCTATGAAGATGACGATGAGTGGGGCCGAGAAAGAAGTGATGGAGGCGACAGGGCCGAAGATGATGACGCTTAGTCAAATGCATAGCATGTAGTGTTTGCGTGATAATATAAACATCCTTTGTTCCTCAAGATGTAAGTTTCCAGTAAAATATTTACAAAATGCTACATTACACTTCCTTATGAAATGTACTATAACATTTTCTTACAAAATGTACCAAATGACTTTTGTTCAACAGATGAGCATTACGGGGAATCGTATTGATTGTTCCAGTATCGCTTCTGTGAAAAGGGTGGTCTTCCAATTTATCTACCGTATACTATATTGGACCTCCAACATAAGAATAGTTTTGACTTGATTTTTGTATAGGACACATCTCAAGATACGGATATACTGAAATCAAGAATAAATCGTGTGTGTGAGAAAGGCAAATGCACAGGCTTAGGGTCACTGGACCCGATTCACTGGAGTAAAGGGCAGCAGTAGACAGCGAACTGGACAGCGATAGACACACGAACGGATCATTATTAGACACCCCGGCCATGCATTTGTAAGAAAAGAGGCTCTCGTGGGGGCATAACAGGAACCTCGCGTGTGGACACAGGATCTTTTTTTTTCGCCGAGAGTTGCCGACCGCGGCATCTCTATTAATAGTCCTGCACCGACCAGAGGAATACGCAGGAAGACAACAAGAAATGTGAGTATGTGCGCTGTATTTGATGTTATTCTGCTCCTAACTAGACTTGCTCGTTCTGTTCGCTTGATCTGCTGCAACGATAATTTGCTGGTGAAAAAATGCACGAAGATTGTCAGAAGCTCTACTTGTAAAACCTCCCGTGGTTGTCCACTCCTTCAATTTGTCAGCGATGTTGCTAGACATTTTATCCTCTCGGTAGAGTTCGTTAATTTTCCTATTTAATGCATCCATGGAGTGCAGGACGTACAGACCACAGTCGACAGTATTCGACTGCCCTGACTTCGTGTTGAGCACAGCATAATCCCACGGACCGAGAGGCGACGAACGCTCACTGTGCTTGTCTTCTTGCAACAAAAATCATTTAATTACTTCAAAAGCATAGCTGCTATCGTGAGTGCCCTTCAGTGTGTTGACGTGGTACAGGCTGGTGCAGCCTTGCTGAAGTGCATGTTCAACAATAATAAAACTCCAGTGATTCGCACCGGAAACGCGTACGAAAACAAATCGATGCGAAAGCCACTTAACATTTCCACAGACCGTCGTGAGGCTAGCAGCTTTTTCTTTGGGCTTCTCAGCATTTTTAGCAAACTCAACCATTGCGAAAAAATCAATACGGCACAAGTACGTTGATTTCTTCGACGCAAATTCGGACACATACCGTAGAATTATATAGTCCATCATGGTTTCGTTCACATAAGTTCCTGGCAGCAAACTTTTGATATCTTCTCCGAAAATTACAACATATTCAGAGCCGTTTGACCATTCAAGAACATGTTGCAGCTTGGGAAATCGTTTGCGAAAATTCCCAGCGTCGGTGGGGGAGAAGAAACTACGGGGCCCTTCTTCTGTGTAGTAACCAGCTCGAATAAACTTGACTCAGAATCACTGTCACTACTGTATTCTGCACTAGATTCTCCACTACTTCCATCACCAGCCTTGTTATCAGGCCGCTGCCCTTTTCAGCATTTGGACTGCCAGCATTTTCATCATCACGCCAAATATCATCACAAACACTGTCGTTTTTCGGCGCGATATTTGTACCGTCGCCACTATCATCATTGTCAACGCTGTTGCCGCCCTCGAAATTGTCATTTGGATCGCTAGGAGAACCAAAGCAGCTGTCAATATTGACATCTTCAATAGTGTCATCACCAGCTTTACTATTATTCATGCCGTTGTCTTCACATCCACTGCCACCGTTATCCGCAATATCACCTCCAGTATTGGCAGTATTGTTACCACCAGTAGTTTCCACAAAACCACCAATACCTATGTCCGAAACGGTCATTTCACGACCCCCAGCCTCCAAATTTTCGCAATTTACTCCTTCCACAATATTGGCACCAGGATCGCTTGGAACATTGGCCTTCTGTGGCAACTCCAACACATGCATACACGACAGCCCGACCATGCACCTTTGACTATGCCCACTAACTTGACGTTCAACCAACTACAACGCGTTGACTCTTTACAGCATGCTGCGGATGCCGAAGCACAAGCTCGCACAGGATTGCGAGAGTTCGTGACTGTTCGCTGCCGACTTCATGGTGGGTTGGTGCCACTTGAACTGCATGTAGCAGGCTTACGTGAAGCACTGGGCCTGCCGGAGTACAATTTGCCCCCCCCCCAATCGGCCTCCTGTACCTAGCAGCAGGCCAGCGGTAAATGTAGAAGACGTTGACCACATGAGCGATGCAAGTAAGGTAACAAGGTACAATACAGTTGTTTCTTACTAAGATAAATTCTCTTTGTTTAGGTCTTGAAGTCCGTAGCCACAATGGTTGTAGAGGTTGACGCCTAACTTCCCGCTGTCTTCGTGCACTGCACCATAGCCCCTCTAATTGTTCTCAGTGCTTCTTGTCGAAAAGCGAGCGGGGCGTGTCGAGTTAACCAGCGTTTAAGCAAAGAGAAACCAACTTCAATCGGGTTCAACTGGGGCCTAAGGTGGCAGGAAAAACAGGAGGCTGCCGTATGAGTGAACTCGCTCTTCCTGTCCTAGTACATATGTATCTTTGCATTATAATATGACATTTGATCTGAAGCGACGTTAGCGTACACTGTAGGTCAGATGAAATAATGAAAGAGATTTTTACCTGGGTAACGGCCACGGGTTGAGATATGGCGCGATTTTTCTCTGGAAATCCTCATGGAAAGCCACTCGGTCAAAAGTGCCTGCAGTAGATTCCCAAGCAAAGAACCCCGTCACATCAAACGCAGCCAACACTGACAAACGCCCCCCTCGACTAAAGGGAAGAGCAACAATTGCTGGTGTGCCTCGACGTAACCACTCATACTTTATAAGTGCATCCATACCATCTTTAAATGTTTCATCAATAAAATCTAACTGGTCAGACCCACTGTAAAATGACTGTAGTTTTCGATAGAAGCTTTCTACTTCGGCTGGCACGCTTTCACGTGCACACTTAGTTAATACCTTTCTGGTAATTTTGAGGTCAAACTTTAACAGGCGACAAAGTGTTGGAGTAGAATGGTTCAGCGTATTGCCGAACCTGTCCTTCACTGTCTCTTGCAAGTACTCTAAGTAAAAACGTGGATGCACACAAAATCAACTGCCTCTTTAGGCCATCTAGCGGACTTGTTGATGCTATCTTCAGGCAACACATTTCCCGTAGTTTTAAAGAGGCGATGCCACCGCTCAATAGACCGAACCGACACCTAACACAGTAGCCACTAGCACCATGCTAATCTCATACATGTAAACTAATACAATCAACCGACATCTCAAATTGATCGAGACCGTCATAGCTTTTCCGTGGGTGAAATGAGAATGAGGCCAAAGAGAGGCGATGTTGCATAGTACTTTACGATTGATTGGCGGGTATCAATCCGCCAAACCGAGCGGGTGCAGATAACGCGAGGCTAATTATGCCTCTAACGTGGGCTCCACAGAATATCCCCACCCAACATGTAACACACTTCATGGGTGCAAGTGGTTAGTGCTAACTACAATTCGGCCCTAATAAGGCACTTACTTGCCTGCCAACATATCTACAAGCCACAATAACTTCAAATTCTATTTCCTTTGTCTCCAATGCATCCGGTGGAAGCTTCATTTTCCACGTAGGATGCCCTTGCACGACGAATCTGCATCGATGACCAACATGGCGCTTGAGGTATAGGAGAATGCAAACATTCTGACGGTGGTGGAGGCTGTTCGTGACGAGAACGGAGGAGGAGATGGCGAAGAAGATGAGGTCTATCGATTATCGATTATCGTTGACGAAACATGCTTCGTCAATGTCCGTACTTACTAAGTACGAAAATTATTATAAGCAAAAAGTGAGCCCCCATTTAGATTTTGAGGCTTAACCCAACAAGAGTTTTTAGAATAAATATAAGGATCAATTTCTGACAGCTCCGTTTGAAGTATCCACAAGGACAATTACCTTGCGACAGGCACGAAATGAACGATCGTTATGTTTTCTTTATGGAACCATAAAGATCTGCTCCTACGTCCAGCCCGACGCCTTCGTGGAACTAGGCCACATCTTGCATGCGGAAGAGCGACTTTGTAGAAATTTATCCTTAACTTTCGGATAAATTAGCAGACGATGCAGCAGAGCTGTTGCCTGCATCTTTCAGTCACAACGAGCGCCGACGCTTTTACTTGAAAGGCGAACGCTTGGAGCTCGCAGATTAGGTGCGTCCAGTGATGTGGACCTCTTTCGACGAGGTGGTGTTGCTCGATCTTCGTTTGCCTGGGTGGATTTCTGGTGTTCGAAATTTTTGCACGGGTCCGGCAGCTTTCGAGCACCGCGAAACTTATCAAGCATTACTTGTCTTGATCCCAGCGTTTTGCACGACATAAGGATACCTTACAGACGACGCACTCAAAGCTCGTCTTGTACCCTAGGCGGCTGTGAGGTTGATTTTCGATGTCGTGGTTCCGACGACAGCAAAGAACGCAGCTCCGCTGCAGTGCACCTTCAATTCGAGTCTAGAAAACAATTCGTCAGTACTGGTGCAGAAAGTAATGGGCTGCAAATATTTGCTTACCGCGATGTGTGGCCTAGTTCTTGAAAGCCGCCAGTCAATCCACTCCTCTCTGTCCCGAAATGCAACCGCTTCGTGTAGGCAAATGTGCCACTCAATTTTAATGCACTCGCTTGACTGGTGTTTTCACTGGCAGTTAGGCCTTTCAGAGAGAGCAATGGCAGCTTGACGACAGAATGCAGCAAAACTTGGGAGATTCTGTCTGTGTTTTTGGTACGCTTTGGAAGTACGACAGCGTGACCTGTTCACTAAAAAGGAATGGGACTAAACCATATCGCATTAGCCTAGAATCCATCTCCTGAAAAATATAATGCTCACCTGCAGCAACAAAAATGACTCGTACGCGTTGTACACCAGTGTCATCAACATACGTAGCCAAATGGTTGCGGTCGGGGATAGCCGGAATTCACATTTTTCAAGTATCGTGAATAGACGTCGATACCACCTTTAACTGTGTTCCAAAGTGCGATGAGAGTTGGAATGATGTGCTTTGCGGCAGGCAGCGACTGTCCTCTGTCGTCGGTCAACTTTAACAGGGCCTTCCAAAGGGCACAATTTTGCTCCAATGTTGTTTGATCGATGCAATGCCCGAGATGGTCCGGATTGAAACGAGGTAAAAGATCATTTTCAGCATAAATCCACGTCAAGTACCCCTTTTGAATTGCTTCGAGAGCTGCGCGATAATACCAAGATACCCTGGTATCGACAACAACGTGAATAGCGCGAATAATGGCTGATGTAGAGGCGTATACAAGAAAGCCGTCGTAAAAGCACCTCCGCAAGCGATGTTGTGCAGAATCTGGAGACAATGACTTGGCTCAGGCTATTGGATGCTGATTTCGATTTTCCTTGGCAAAACAAAATTGTGGCGTCACTCGATAGAAGCCCAGCCAAAGCTCAGCTTTCACAAACTCGAAGACTTCATCAAGGGGATAGCTGCTGCTTTAGCTAAGTTCACAAACTGTTGCAACTTGGAAGGAAGGNGGGGGGGGGGGTCCAGCCATGTGAAGAGGATCGAGGTATGCTTATGCTTGTCGTGTTGTGCTGCGTGGTGCCAAACATCCGCTCCAGTAGTCGCTTGACAACTTGGTCTCCTTCTTCGCGAGCCTTCTCCAGCAAAACTGTGTCCACGTTGTCCACCTGTACGCGCATGCGGTCACAATTGACGTACT
>AUWJ02009818.1:0-21025 GCA_000468175.2 Phytophthora cryptogea
ATCCTCAGGCTTACTCCGGCGTAGGCAAGAAAAAGGCACGTCGAAGTTGTTGCAAGACACTGATCACCAGTCTGGTGCATGTACATGTAGTGTACTTTCACTGTTGTCGTATTAAATCCATATATATTGACTTTGCAGCAGTACATGTAACCAAGCGCTCTTCCGTCACTTGACCTCGTTCACCAAGGGCTCGTCGGCGATGTAAGCTGCAATGTTGTCGATGGTAGTGCGTGCAATGTTGTCCAGTGCTTCCTCCGTGAAGAATGCTTGGTGGCCCGTAATGACCACATTCGGGAACGTGAACAAGCGCGCCAGCATGTCGTTGGCGATGATCTCACCCGAGCGGTCCGAGTAAAAGTAGCCCTGCTCGCCCTCGAACACGTCCAGACCCACCGACGAAATCTTGTTGGACTTGATACCCTCCACGAGAGCCTCCGTGTTGATAAGCGCCCCGCGGCTCGTGTTAATGATCATCACGCCGTCTTTCATTTGCGCAATGCTGTCCGAATTGATCACGTACTTCGTGCTCGGGAACAGCGGGCAATGCAGCGAAATGATGTCAGCCTCCTTCCAAATCTCCTCCAGCGGCACGTACTCGACACCGTAGCTTAGCGCTTCGGGGTTCTCAGCCACATCGTTGGCGAGCACTCGGCACCCAAATCCTCGGCAAATACGCGCGTAGATGGCGCCGATCTTGCCCGTGCCAATGATACCAACCGTCTTGCCATTCATGTCGAAGCCCAGCAGACCCGTGAGTCGGAAGTTCTGCTCGCGCGTGCGGTTAAACGCTCGGTGAGTCTTGCGGTTGAGCGTCATCATGAGAGCCGCAGCGTGTTCCGCCACGGCGTACGGGGAATACGCGGGTACTCGTACCACGGGCATGTTGAGCTCCTTGGCTGCGTCCAGATCCACCATATCGAAACCAGCGCAACGCAGGAAGAGCACGCGGGTGCCGCGGTCGTACAGCTACACGTCCATCAACAAATGCATCGATAAGCACATGAAGCAACGCAGACACAAGTAACAGAAACTGCAATGTCTTACCCTTCGCAGTGCAGTGGCATCTGCGACGTCGTTAACGAAGATGCAGACGCCTTCACAGTTCTCCGCCAGCTGTGTGGTCTGCTGTGTCAATCGGTTCGAGAAGAAGCTACATGATCACAAGCAATAATTGTCAGTCCGACTCAACAGTGAAGGTCTCCGCTAACTTCGTGTAACAAGAGTTGCAACGCACACGAGCTCGTTGTCTTTGGCGATGCCTGCGTGCTCCGCGAGCGCCTTCATGGCGCCGATCTCGTAGTTGTGCGCCGAGAAGAAGCCGATGCGCATGCCCTTGCGCTGGGCCGTGGCAAAGTCGCGCTGGGCGAAAGCTGGCAGCCACCGACGCGCCATCGAGAGGCTCTGGCGGCGGCTGATCGAGGCCACGCAGCGCTGCATCATGCTTGTCAGAGGTTTGGAGCTCCTTGGTACTTGAAGGACTTTTAGCGAATGTGCGGTCTGAACGGGGTGGTGCCAAAGGCGGCGCGTGGCCCACCGATAGGGAAAACGGACGGCCAAGGAAGATACGTCAACGGCGTGGAGCGGTGTGCGTGTCTATCTGGCTGACGCCTGATGAGTGCCCGCGAAGCTGACGAGGCACCGGCACGCTTCAATCCGTCCTGCCGACTCTGGCTCAAGCTGCACGCCCTCCTTCCAACATCAGGCTGGACACTGGTGGTGGGCACGTACAGTTTGTATGCCTTCTAACAGGCAGACCGCGCCGACCTGATTCGAGGCAGCTACGCTGTGCGTGCCAATGCGTCTAGAGCAGAGCAGACTCGTTGTCTCGATGTGGTTGAACTGGTTTGCCAGCAGTTTGGCAATGACGACCCGCCCTCACCAACGGTGATCACTCTCCAGTAGGACCTTCAGGACGTCAGTGGAGGACGTTATGGACGACAGAGGAAGCTGGCAGCAGGCTGCGGTGGCAACGGAGATTGCAATGGTGACGAATGTCACGACGACCGTGAAGGTGGAAGCTGCTGTCGGTGTTGGTATGTGAGTAGCTTTGGATACGAGACCATCGGTGATCCTGCGACTTTCGAACGAGGAGGACTGGCCGCGCTGGGTCAGCCTCGGCCCTGACGACACTGAGCTGCAGCAAGAGTTTCTCATTTGTCGTCGCCCAGGGTGTCGTGAGAGCTGGCAAGTCACTGCAGCTGAATGTGAACTACTGCGCAATTTCGCTTGATCAGCCCGGATGTCGAGAGCTTGTCGGTCCTCGTTGCAGCGATAAATCGTCCTGCTGATGACTCAAATGGATCCAAACATCGTGCAGGACGACCCCTGCCTCGCTCACTGGTCCGCAACGTGATTCACGCTGCTCGCCGGCAATACGAGACGGAGTTTGGCGGCATCCGTGTGGTTCATGATGGCATGTTCGCCATTTACGCGCCGGCGATGAGACCGCACTCCAGTACCTTTGTCATGAATCTGGATGGCCCCATTCCTCGCAAACTGACGGCGAGGCACCTCGCTGCCCTCACCGAGGGCCTCACAAATATGATGTCACGATCAAATTGGCTGATGGGGTTTCGACAGCTTACTACTCCAACCAGGACGCGAGTGTTATGATGGTTTTGCAGGCGTTGGACGTGGCCGCACGGCATCAGCGGCAAAATAGTATTCCAGATGGGTACCAGTGATAAAACTACCAACTCGTGCTATTCACCAGAAATTGAGCTAATAATGACTCGGTGGCAGCAGCTACAGGACGCCGGCAACTTCATGCAAAAAATGAACACATAGTGATGGTCCTTGAAGCCCAACCTGCACTCTTCGTAAAATCTTGAGTACATGTAGCAGACGAATTAAGTTCCTTATTTTCGCCTGGCACTCGTTTTTCTTCTTCACAGCGCTAATTTTGGTTGCACGATAGCTAGCTCAAGGTTCTGCAGCTAATATTTTCAACTCACGAACTGGTGCAAACAAAGGAGCACTTCACTTGACCTCGTTCACCAAAGCCTCCTCCCCAACGTACGCCTTGATGTTGGCCATGGTCGTATGCGCAATGTTGTCCAGCGCATCCTTGGTGAAGAAAGCTTGGTGACCCGTGATGACCACGTTCGGGAACACGAACAACCGAGCCAAAATGTCATCAGCTATGATCTCCCCCGAGCGGTCCGAGTAGAAGTACTCGCCCTCACCTTCGAACACGTCGAGACCAACTGACCCGATTTTCTTCGACTCCAAGGCATTCACAAGGGCCTTGGTGTCGACCAGCGCGCCACGACTGGTGTTGATGATCATCACACCGTCTTTCATCTTGGCGATGCTGGCAGCGTTGATCATGTGCTTGGTCGACGGGAAGAGAGGAACGTGCAGCGAAATGATGTCCGAGCGAGCCCAGATTTCATCCAGCGACACGTACTCGGCACCATAGCTCAGCGCTTCCGAGTTCTGCACGACATCATAGGCGAGAACCGTGGCTCCAAAACCTCCAGCGATGCGAGTGAATAGAGCTCCAATTTTGCCGGTACCCACAACACCGATGGTCTTCCCGTGAATATCAAAGCCCAAAAGACCCGCGAGACGGAAGTTCTGCTCACGGGTGCGGTTGTAAGCGCGGTGGATCTTGCGGTTCAGCGTCATCATGAGCGCGGCGGCGTGCTCTGCAACAGCATAAGGCGAGTATGCCGGAACACGGATAACGGGCATGCCAAGCTCCTTGGCGACCTTGAGGTCGATCATGTCGAAGCCGGCACAACGCAGAAATACCACACGAGTACCGCCGGCATGAAGCACTCGCAAAGCAGCTTCGTCGGCGACGTCGTTCACGAAGATGCAAATGCCTTCGTAGCCTTCAGCCAAGGTGGCAGAACCCGCGTCGAGGCGCGGGGTGAAGAACTTGAGCTCGTGTTTGGGCGTGACGTTATCCTCTTCGGCGATCTTCTTCATGAAGTCGACGTCGTAGCTGTGCGACGAGAAGAAGGCGATCTTGATCGATTTTTGCGCGTTCGTCATGGCGTAACTCGTTGGTTGGTGATGTGGCTTGTGGTCTTCTTGGAAAAACAGGAAGTGAAAAGAACTAGTGTGAGGTTGCTTGTAGTTGTTCGCGCCGAGGCAGTTGAGAGATCCAGAGTCCCGGGTCCCATACTTCGAGGTCGCATTTATTGGCAGCAGTGGCGCCTCACCTTCTCAGACTGCTACGTTCGGCTCGTTGGTGCTGCATTCGTTGGCTCAGTTATCCATCATGAGCACAAGGTACAATGACAGCAGCTCGATGACTTCAACGACTTCAATGGGTCTCGTCTCACGTAGAGCTTCAGAAACCTCCTGTTGACTCACTTGTAAAGGACTCTCACTGTACAACAAATGGCAGCTGTATTGCTTCGTTTACCGTAGCAACAGCTAATCGACGACAATAGAGAGATGAACGACCAGCTCGCTGCTTCATAGATTGCGTCATAGCCGACTACGATGAGCTGGCGGACTTTACTTGACCTCGTTCGCAAGCTCTCCCTTGGCCTCGTACGCCTTGATGTTAGCCATAGTGGTGTGTCCGATGTTGTCCAGGGCCTCCTTCGTGAAGAAAGCCTGGTGGCCCGTGATGATGACGTTCGGGAACGTGAAGAGACGAGCAAGGGTCTCATCGGCGATGATAGCACCCGAGCGGTCCGAGTAGAAGTACTCGCCCTCACCCTCGAACACGTCGAGGCCCACAGCAGAGACCTTGCCGCTCTTGAGTCCGTCCACCAGAGCCTTCGTGTCGATCAAACCACCACGGCTCGTGTTGATCAGCATCACCCCCTCCTTCATCTTCGAGATGCTATCAGCGTTGATCGTGTGCTTCGTGGACGGGAACAGCGGGCAGTGCAGCGAGATGATGTCCGAGCGAGCCCAGATCTCGTCCTGGCTGACGTACTCCACGCCGTAGCTCAGAGCCTCTGGGTTCTGCACCACATCGTAGCCCAGCACCTTGCAACCGAAGCCGCTGGCGATGCGTGCGAACAGGGCGCCGATCTTGCCCGTGCCCACGACACCGATGGTCTTGCCATGGATGTCGAAGCCTAGCAGACCCGCAAGGCGGAAGTTCTGCTCGCGCGTGCGGTTGTACGAGCGGTGGATCTTGCGGTTGAGCGTCATCATGAGAGCCGCAGCATGTTCAGCGACAGCATACGGCGAGTACGCAGGGACGCGGATAACGGGCATGCCGAGCTCCTTGGCGACCTTGAGGTCGATCATGTCGAAGCCTGCGCAACGCAGGAACATGACCTTGGTGCCGTTGGCGTGCAGGGCACGAAGAGCGGCCTCGTCGGCCACGTCGTTCACGAAGATGCAAACACCTTCGCAGCCCTCGGCCAGCTTGGCAGAGGTGGCATCCAGACGCGGAGTGAAGAACTTGAGCTCGTGGGCGGGCGTGACGCCGTCCTCCTTGGCGATGCGCTCCATCGACTCAATGTCGTAGCTGTGCGTGGAGAAGAAGGCGATCTTCATGGTGGAGAGGCGATTTGTGGCTGTGAAGGGCAGAGAGCAAATTCAGGAATGAGGTGAAGCGACCACGGGACAAGTGCGTGTGAGGTCCACACCAGCAGATTTCACTGCGCTCCAGTATGCAAGACTCGACGGTTGAACAAGGTAGTCACAATCCAAGCAGCGATCCAATTGCTTCAAGGATACGGTCGAATTTCTGCAGAGAAACGCAGCACTGCGTACTTAGTGTATAGCACACGAGTTTGCTGTTAAGTTCGCAATAACGGCGCGAGCGATGCCGAAGGAGGAGCTGCCCGTCGTGAGTCTGCTGCTGCGCCGACAGAGCCATCACCCTCTCCTGGAGGGATTTCCGACGGCGGCGCGGATTGCCGATCTCCCCTTGTTCCTTGGGGAAGCTGGAGCTGCGCAGGTGAGGCGATGGAAACAATTCATTTGGGTAGTTTGCTCGAGTGTCCATTAACGGATGATGCCCATGGACAGGATGCAGCGTTCCTAGAGGCGAATAACATTCAAGCAATTGTGGCACTGGGTACAGGCAACCTCGCTGCAAAGGTGCAAAGGTTTTCGATTTGTTGTATGCGCTGAAGCAAGTGCTAACGAGATTCTGTTGATGCGCACAAATGTAGCCATGCGACGTGCTGCTGATTGACATCTTGGACATGGAGGACGAGTTGCTGCTGCCACACTTTGAGGAGTGCATTGAGTTCTTAAAGAAACATATTTTGCGCGAAGAAGCGTCAGCTCCGGTGCTGGTGCACTGCGTGTACGGACAATCGCGCAGCGCTTCGATCTGCGTGGCGTATCTCATGGCAACGCAGAACTTGACGCTGCTGGAGGCGTACGATGTCGTGCAGAAAGCTCGGCCGTGCATATCGATCAACCCTGGATTCTTGCGGCAGTTGGAGCTGTTTGAGCGGATGGGGAATGACCCAGATATCATGGGCAGTACTCCTGCTCATGCCGAGTTGAGAACGATGGTGGCGAGACACCAGCGGATGAAGACAGGGGTACCAGATGTGGTTACCACTCCGCAATTGACTCTTCCAGGCAACTCAATATGCTGCAAAAAGTGTAACTATGTGCTGTGCACGACGAGGAACCAGGTGCGTGAAAGCTGAAGAGGTTTCTGTTGTAGGTGTGCGTCGACCTCACAAATTTCATCTTGCAGTTGGCTCACGCTAGCCCCGATACCACCACCATCGATGGAACTTGCGCTTGTATCTTCATTGAGCCAATGCAATGGATGACAAAAGATGCCGCGTTCGTCAGAAATAACGATGGCAAGCTGTTGTGCCCATCGTGCAAGGCAAAACTCGGATCGTGGAACTGGATTGGAGTCAAGTAAGTATTGCATAATTATTGCTGTCTTTTGCGCTTCTTGGCCGAAATAACGCTGTGGAACTACTCCATGCACATTTTCCAGATGCAATTGCAAGCGCTTCATCACGCCAGCGTTTCAGTTGGTACCAAGCCGAATACAGACGCGAGTGCTTTAGACCCAACTCCGTGCTGGCCCACCAAAATGGTAGTGTACGGACGCGCCTGTTCAGGCGCAACTTCAGCATGGGCGCGGCAGCTAGCAGCGCCACGACCAGCACGATTGCAGATAACTCCTCTTTGCCGAATGCCCTAGCAGTATTGACAGTCGCTCAAACAAGTACGTAGCAGTGGGTCATCGAATTGCACAGTATAGTTTTTCTTACCATCGTTTTCGTCTTGGCATTATTTGCGTCGCAGTTAATAAAACAGGCTTGAAGCAGCTCACACTCACATCTCAACGAGAGTTCCACTTGAGTGCGAAGCAGCTTCATACGTTGTTTGCCAGTGTTGCGAAGGACTCAGTCGATCAAGCATTTGCGGTTTTTGACTCCAAACGCAGCGGAGTAGTCGATTCGTGCGAGCTCCTGGCTACTCTCATCTTAGCAGCTGAACTTCCGCGAGACACGAAGCAGCGAGGTACATGTACTTCATTGGCATTTCCTGGTAAGCATTTTGATAGTAGCGCTGACATGTTTGCCGATGCACCTAGCCATCTTCGAGCTATTCAACGTATCCACACACCGCGTCGGGCTGATGGTTGCGGATGAAGCGACTCTGCTCTTTCGCACAGTCGCAGCAGGCGCTGCCAAAGTACTCTGTGCTCTAGGATCCACCAGCCAGACTGTCGTAGCCAGTGAGCTGCCGCGCATGCCATTCTTCGAGGACCTAACCAAGACATTGTACGGCGAGCAAGAAACCATCACATACGAGGTATTCGCGCAGTTATGCCGGGATACTGCAGAGGTCAACACATTCATACAACAATGGGCGTTTGATAGCGAGTAGATCATTGTTGTCAACCCACATATAAAACGCTGCCACTTGCGTCACCGTAGCACAGCGCGTTAATCGGCTGCAGCAACCGATTATGAGATTGGCTATCATTCATTTTCATGACCCGTGCAAGCAGCGTTGAAGCAGCACTAGGGTAGATTCGCCAACGGGATGCTGTAAGGCATTCGGTCGTAGTTCTGGTTCACACCAAGCCTTGGGTCACCTCTGCATGCACAACAACACAAGTGAACCGGTGTTAAACACGGTAGTTGGGCACGCAAATCTTCACAGGTACTGCAACTTACTCTCGAGGCGGGAGCGACACCTCCTCTTCCCGATAGATGCGGCCGGGTGAGCGCACCGCCAACATCGTGGGGTCCTGCGAGCAGTTGGTCCACGTCGGGCAGCAGTTGTCGATGCAGGGCGTGCCCGGCGTTTTCACCGACGTGAGTTCGAAAACTTCGGGGCGCGTATCGCCTCTCGGGGTCAGGTCTCCAGCCCGGAAATTGCAGTAGCCATCTTTGCAGTAGCCTCTTCGCGAGCAAAAGGTGGCGACGTCCACGCGCTGCTTCACAGTGCAGCCAATACGCACCAGACACTGCCCGAGCTTGCTGCAAGCAGACGCAAACGTCAGCCACCTCGTTATCAGCTCCAAGATGGTGCACGGAATGATTGCAGTCACAGCAGCAGCAGTTGAAGCCGCTCTCACCTGTAACACGGACAGAGGGAGCGCTGCGGGTCCTGGTACTGCACAGGGCAGTCCATACGGCACGCCTTCACCTGGTCAGCCAAACATCCTGCGGCGAGGCGTCAGTAGTCTCGGGCAAGAGGCCAATTGCCAAGTGGCTCGCGGCGTCGACGCGTCGAACGCACCGGCGGAGACCTGGCGCACCTTGGGCAGCGCCACCTTCACACCACCACCACAGAATCAGACGGCGGCCACGTCAGTCACGGCGCGCATAGCAGAGACTTCCTAACGAGGGGTGCGAAATCATTTTCCGATGTTGCCGCGCGAGGGGACGAACGATGGAGAATGTTTACGCGGCAAGTCACCTCCACCTCTCCTGCGGCGTCCCCCCTAGCGGGCGTCGAGCACTTGCCTGGGCTTGGACGACGAGCAGTAACCACGCAATTAGCAGCAGCGTTAGCGCCGTGCGCGCGTGCCGAAGGTGCCTCATCGACATCTCTTGGAGCGATCCTTTTTGTCGGTGGCGTTTCGCATGACAGGTGTTGAACGTTTACGATTCGAAAGTCGTTTATAGGTTTTTATGCGACATGTTACGTTGAGGTAATTGTGCCGTAATATGAGGGAAACGGCGTAATTTGAGGTGGATTCGAAGAGTAGACCTGAGATACGACATGTCTGCGTCGAAGTGTGCACTCAATCAGGCGTAAAATGAGGGTATATGTCCCCTAGCGTGCGCCGTTTGTCCTCATATTATCTCAATGTGCGGCAGGCAAGTCCGTACATGGGCCGTAAACCACCGCCAACACGAGCTTGCGAAAAGCGTCGTCAGAGAGCGCTCTCGTCGTTGCGGCGAGGGAAAGTGGCATGGCGCTCAGTGGCGCCTACTTTGCGCTGTGCTGCTCGAGTCCTGTCCTGCATGGCTGGCTGTGGTTTTGGGTGCAACGCCGCCAAGTTTGGTCACCTTGAGTTGTCTTGTTGGTCAATGTTGCTGCATGGAAAACATCAATAACATGCAGCGGTGCTGTTGCCACGCGAACCGTGCACTTGTTCAGCAAGAACCAAATCCCCGTCCAAACTGCAGTCACCCAACTGCACCGACACGTGGACGAGTCTGCAGCGCACCACTGGCGAGAAAGTGTCCCGTGTTGGGCGAGCACAGCAGTACGGAGCTGCCAGGAATGCTGGCGTCGGCGGCGCCGCACTGTCCTCCCCACAGGTTGCAGTTCCCAGCGAGTTTGTAACGAATGCCCGCCCGCGCGCAGAGTCGAGGCACCGTTCGAACGGCCGCCGATTTTCCCAATTTTCCAGCCGACTCGCGTTCAGTATCGATTTCGCAAATTTAGACTCTCGTGGGTGGGTGCGTCGGCAGTCTGCGAAAAAGGCAAAGTGCCACCGGTAGGCGGTTGCAGCGTCACACAACTCAATCGGCTTCGGAGCGCCCACGACCGCTAGAAACGAAGAAAGAAACGATGGACTCGACCTTCGCGCGGGCGCCCAAGCTGCACGACGAAGTGCCGGCGCTGCGCTGGATGTTCCCGTCGCAGTACGAGCGCGACTGGGTGCGTCTCCTGCTTGTCGTTGGCTGCAGACTCCCGTTGTTGTCCTCCTAACGTCGTTCGGATCTTTGCAGGTCATCTCATGGGAGCCGAGCTTCTGTAAGGAGTCGCTGCCGGCCGCTGTCGCGCTCTGCGCCGCCTACTGCGTGCTGTGCTTCGTCGGCCGCCGCATTATGCGCGATCTCAAGCCCTTCAACCTCAAAGTGTACGTCTGACTCTAGCTCTCTTGGCGTTTTGTATGCAGAGTGAAATTGACGCTGGATACGTTTGCTTTGTTGCAGTCCGCTGGCGCTCTGGAATTTGGGGTTGGCCACGTTCAGCGCCATTGGCGCCTCCAGGACGGTGCCCTTCCTTATTAACACCATCTACCGCCGCGGCGTGTACCACTCAGTGTGCGCGCCACCCACACCGCACTATGGTCATGGCCCCGTGGCGCTCTGGGTCATGCTCTTCATCTTCTCCAAGGTGCCGGAGCTCGTGGACACGGCCTTCATCGTGCTGCGCAAGAAGCCGCTCATCTTCCTGCACTGGTACCACCACATCACCGTGCTGCTCTTCTGCTGGCACGCGTTCGGCACGCTCTCGGCTAGGTGAGTCGGTAGTTTTTCATTGCTGTTTGAGGTGAAATGGTGCACCCATTCTGGTGGTACTCTCTGCAGTATCTTGTGCTGACTATCTCGGTGATTGCTGTGATGTCGTGTCTTTTGTGCAGCGGCCTGTACTTCGTGGCCATGAACTACTCGGTGCACGCCATCATGTACTTCTACTACTTCCTCACGGCGTGCGGCTTCCGACCACGCTGGGCACGTCTCGTGACGATCTTCCAGCTGAGCCAGATGGGCGTGGGCGTCGCCGTGTGCAGCCTCAACGTGTACTACATGAAGCAGGGCGACACGTGCAGCGTGGACCCGGACAACCTCAAGTGGGGCATCATCATGTACTCGAGCTACTTTGCGCTCTTCCTCAAGTTCTTCATCGAGCGCTACCTCCTGCGCGGTGCCAAGATGCCCACCTCCACAGCCAAGAAGATCCAGTAAGAAAGATATGCGAAAGCTAGGCCAGGATTGTACTTGAAGTAGTAGTGAGCTGCCGACGCGGATAAGCTCGACGATAATAAGCTTGATGATATCGAAACCTTGCACGAAAGACATCCTAAAAAAAACGGTTTTGCCGGCTGCGAGATCTTTGCATCGAAAACTGACGTATCACACGTCGCAGACACACCACGCTCACACCAATCGACCTCATTGAAGTTGTTTCGTACTTACCACTTACACTACGGTACAGTTCATGACGTCGCCCTCCACGTCGCCTCAAGATGGAGATGGTAATGGAGCTCCTCCCATCGTCAGGACCCCCCAATTGCCTAGTGGAGCTGAGACCGCCATGGAGGACGAGAAGAAGGACTTGCTGGCTGCCGCGGTATCTGCCCCAGAGACGCACATCAAGCTCGCAGACCCAAACGAAGACACGTACTTAGGGCGTGTGCGCAAGACCTTTTTCATGCTGGACTTTCGGACGGCTTTCACGACGGAGCACGCGCTGCAGGACGCTCGCCAACTCGTGGACGCCCATCGACGCGGCGAGGTCGTGGACGCCGCCAAGCTCGAGCACGCGCAGTACGTGACGCACGCCATCTTGCACCCGGACACGGGCAAGCCCGTGTTCACGCCGCTGCGCGCCTCCATGATCGTGCCCATGAACGTCATCATGGACGGCGCCATGCTGCTGGCCAACAGCACCAAGACCACCATCTTTGCGCAGTGGCTCAATCAGACGTACAACGCTCTGCACTACTACGCCAATCGGAACGCCTCCAATGAGGACACGGCGCAGCAGCGAGTCGTTGCGTACGTGGGCGCCACGGCCAGCTCGGTGGGCGCGTCACTGGGCATTAGACGACTGGCTGGGAGGATGACACATGCCAAGTGGGCACCCGCCGTTGCTCGGATGGGTCCGTTCGCTGCCGTGGCGGCGGCGGATCTACTCAACATGGCGGTCATGCGGCAGAGCGAGTACCTCAAGGGAGTTCACGTGTACGACGAGAACGGAGACTACGTGGGCAAGTCGAGGAGGTGCGGCGCACTGGCGGTCGCGTCGTGTGCTGCGGGTCGGATCTTCGCGGCCGCGCCGATTCTGCTGTTGCCACCGCTTGCGATCTCGAGGCTACAGAAGCACAGTAAGGTGTTTACTCGCCCATTGGTGCGAGTGCCTTTGCTGCTGGGTCTGGTGGGCTGCGCCATCCAGTTTTCCGTGCCGCTCACGTTTGGACTGTTCCGCCAAACGGCGCAACTCCACTCCAAGTATCTCGAGCCGGAGCTGCAGCACGCGACGCGTAAGAAGGATGGTCTGCCCGTTCAGGTCGTCACGTACAACAAGGGCATTTAGAGTCTGCAGATACGAGTCATAGAGACTCCATACAATACACCTCGCTGATTTTGGTCTTCATGTTGGTTCCTCCATTCGTCTTCAACAGCAACACGACATCATAACCCACTGGCCACTACCAAAATAAGTCGATGTTGCTTGCTTTTGTCCTCGACAGGGATAGTTCTTGTCGCTGACACTCACTACTGCGGCATTTGGGAGGTGGAGTCAATCGACTTTGTCCGTGGCTGGTAATGGAGGCCGAGAAGCCCAATGCTGTAGCTACAGATGAGACCAATGAAGCAGCAGAATTGTTCAACCGGCAGGTGGACCAGCAAAAGATGACCGCGATGGCAGTCCGAGTCGCACAACTACAAGATGAGGACGCCGAGTTGCGAGCTAGACACGACAAGCGGGAACAGGAGACGCACGAGTTCGTGGCCTACTTCCAGAAGGAAATCCAAACTCGAGACAAACAACTCACCAAGCTGGGCGAAGAGCTCGCAGCTGCACGACTCGGTCATGCACTCGCACTCGAACAGATGCAGCAAGCACGCGACGCGGAACGACAGCACCTCCTGCAGCAGGCAGTTGCAAAGGAAGAAGCTGCGTCAGAGCAGATTTTCTATCTGCGTGAAGAGCTTCATCAACTTGAGTTGTTCCGGGAGATGAAGGACAGCATCGCCACCAAGATGAAAGACCTTGAAACGCAGCTAACACTTGAAAGAGAACAGTCACGCGAGACGACTGGCTCACTTGAACGCAAATTCCTTGAGGAGAAAGCTCGCCTACAGAAGGAGCACGAGAAAAAGATTGAGGTCGTCAAACAACAAGCCAAAGAGGACGCGCGCAATGGACTCGATGCAGATACTCGGAAAATCGTGACCGACAACAAACGCATGGGTGAAGAGTTGCGATTCCAGCTGCAAATGACGGAGGATCTCCAGCGAGAAAAGCAGCAATTTGAAGCTCGAGCGAAGACACTGAACATGGAGCTGCAATTGCAGGTTCAGAAGGAGGCAGGGTTTGCCAAGCAAGCCCAGCGACAAGCAAGAGAGATCACCCAGTTACGCAATAGCCTTCGGGAATCCGAGCAGAAGCTTGGTGCTGGCTTAGCTGCTGCATCTTGGGATGCCCATGCTCATGCAACTCGGCATGAACGGGAATGTGAAGAACTTACGTTGGATGTCGAAGGTCTGCGCAAGCTGCTACGACTCAAGAACCGCGAGTTGCGAAATCTAAGGCGACTCGCGCAGACAATCTTGAACCAACGCACGGATGTAGAACAATTCTTCCTGGACTCGCTTGAGCATGTCAAGCATGAAATTGAACGTGAGCGCAAAGAGAAGCACCAACAGGAGGTTGAGCATTACCACCGTGAGGTCAACCACGCATACGGCATCAAGCCCAGCTTGAGATTTCCAAAGCTGACATCACCCACTGGTCCTGTACCACAGCAAACACCAATTCCTCCTGGACCAGCGCAACACTTCACTGAAAAAGTGGATCTCCGCCAACTTAGCTGGGAGGACCGCGAACGAGTTCTTCGTCTTGTGTTTGCAAAGATCAACCGCTCTCAAAGCTTTGTCGACATGCGTGATGAGATTCCACCTGAAACTGCAGAGACCCCAACGAAACACGTGCGTAGCCCGAACCAACGAGAGAAACAACAATCTACAGCAGTTTACTTCGCCACTGAGCCGCAATCTGGCCAAAGTGGGCGAGGTAAATCACCAACGGACGATTCATTGAGCATGTCACTCAGCGGGATGCCCCTTGTTCCACGTGCACCAACTCGCGCAAGCACAACTAAAGGTAGATAGATCACGTCCCGCAATCCGATTTTCCACTGTCGAGTCACTTGATGCGCCGCAGCCCTCTCTCCTTGTATAACGTCTGGGTTCAACACTAACACATCACACACATAGTTCATGAACATAGTTCATACTTAGATACCCGACGAGTAACCTGGTACTCGTTCATAGTAGTAGTTGCTGTTGCTTGCGTCGCTATTGTAACTATCTGAAAAGTGGCGTGGCGATGGAACTGGTCCATCATCCGAATCATAGCGGAGAGGATCTTGAAAAAGGTCACCTCCATGAGTCCACCGCGGGCGCTCTCGCTCAAAGCCTCCGACTGATCCTTCTGTACGAGTTCCATAGCTGCAGGCACTAGCACCAAGCGGACTTGCCGCCAGTAACTTGCCCTCACCCGTGTTGATAATGTGAAAAATACCGTAGTCAGGTAATTTTTGTGATGCTGGTCCATGCCTTGGAGCTGCGTGAACGGCACCAAACCCAGTTCGATCGTTAAATAACAGCCAGCATCAATTAACAAAGCAATGCCCCTGAAAGTGCTCACCACCCACGCCACCAGCCTTCGATGAAACTAAGCAAAGTAGCAATATTGTCGGCAGGAACTCCCAAAAGCAGAAGAACACAAAGTAGGCAACCGTCGTCACACGACCGTTCATATCCAGGTTGTTCCAGATGCTCAGGAACCAGCTCTGAGACGTTGCTAGATCTCTTGTCCCGCGTGTGAAGAAAATGAGGCACAGAAGCGAATTTATCACGGCTAAGCTCTGCTCAACGAACAACATATCTGTCAGAGTACATTTCTGCAACAACTCTTGCTGTGTGCGTACCCGTGGTCTTGAGATCAACAGTCTCCTTCGCTTCCAGCTTTCAACCTGTTGTTAAAAGTCCCATACCACCGGTTTTCATCAGATTCTCTCCGGGTCCACCAGTTCTCCTACCAAATCCTCCACGTACATTGGCCATTTTCCACCCGAAGAACCCAAACAGCACACTGAGCAGGAAAAAGCAAAATGCCGAGTACTTGAGCTGCACACTCACGTCTGAGACTCTGGAAAACTCCTGGTCGTACTCGTCTCCCCTTCTCGTAGCCTTAGAAATATCATTGCTCGAGTTAAAGGCCCACACCACCGTGAAAGTCGTCATGGTCATGGTGAGCAAAAGGTAGAGCGGCAGACAGACGTTGCGCCACCTGGAGCGCCACTCTGGGCCCGTGAGCACCTGGATGTAGAATAGAATCAGCAGCGAGAAATTGGCGAACTGGATGGGCGTGGGCGACCAGTAGAGCAGGTAGAGCGTGAGGTAGCGCATGCTCGACTGGGTCGACATGAGGATCCAGTAAGCGGCGCGTACGCCCGTCCAGAGCAAGCACAGCACGTAGAATCCAGTGGACCAAGCCAACAACTTGTTCTTGTTACGTAGCGCCACCAGCAGTCGCGTGAGCAGGAACAGAGCCAGCAGAAGACACATTCCAGTCAATAGCAGCGTGTAAACTGTCGGTTCATACGTGCTGCTGCTGTTCTCAGCGGCGCTGGAGATCATGACGAGTGTGGGTCAGATGCACACGAACGTGGAGCAGCAGTTGGGACTTCCAGAGCGGCTCGTAGAGGCGAATGGAGCGGCACAGACGGCCACGCGAGACGCCAAGGCGGCGAGGCGACGTCTTGCGCTGCTTCGATTCAGAATGGCAAATCCAACCTGATTAGTGGGCTGTTGACAGGTGTGGTACAGTGTACCGATGTGGATGTAGCCATGTGACGAGGCGGAGATACATGATGGAGTTTATTACTGTAGTTACTGTGGCTCGCAACTTTTTTGGTTGTGCTTCAGCGTGTATAGAATGTGTAGCTGGAGAACTACTTGCGGTTGTAGTTAAGCTGTCGCACGGCGTCCAGCAGAGGGCGCAATCGTTTGCGAGTATCGAGATCTTCGGTTGCCTCTTCGAGATAGTCGTCTGCAGAGGGAACGTTAGATTGGGTTTTAATCGAGGAATGTTAGTACAAACGACGCACCGTAAAAGGAAACGAGAGCGGACTCAGCTTCGGGCGAGTCCACGTAGTAATCGTCGTGCGAGTCGAAGTCTTCTGTACTGCAGATGAGAGCAAGCACTTCGGCGCCAATTGCCACATCGGCGGACTGTCCAGGGGGCAGTAGAAGACAAATATTAGTACGACGAATGCCTTTAAGACAACCAACTAATTGGACACGTACGTTCAAGAGGTTGACATGTGCGCTCAAATGCATTGCCAGCAAGGGAAAAATGCGCTTCTCCGCAAACAGCGGCATGACTCTGCGATGAGCACGCCAACACAACGCAGGATGTCAGGACGGCAGCTGTTGCCGATATGCGAATTACTGAAACGCACCGTGATTCATCAATCGAGTCCAACTGTCTGCACAATCCTAGCAAGAAATGAATGACAGTGACTTCTTGGCAGTTGTCCATTTTCTTGTTAGGTAGATACTGCACGCATACAATAGCAACATGTTAGCCTCACTGTCCCAGTACCACAGAAAAGAGAGCCAACAAGGGCATACGTACGTCGGGGCGCTCGAGGCAATAGACTAAAATATCGTGGATGTACTCGATGAGAAGCGGGAGATCAGTAGTCTGAATTGCGTCACCAGTCGTTAGCTTCAACTGCAACTAGCACGACCAAAACAGCAGTTTGGTTGCCTACCTGCACTGCTTCCGCATGAAGCCACGCGTTTTTCAGAGTTAGTCCCATGCCGTGCTCGAATTTCTCCAGGGTCGCCATTGTTTCTGTCTGCGCGCGTGTGACAACATATCAATACCAGTTACCACTACCCAATGCGCAGCTTGGGGCAAATCGAACCAACCTTCACAGGTCCGCGCTCGACCATACGCTTGAGGTAATTGTTGTAGTCCACGAGATTGCGCAGGCACCTACATCAACCATCACCGTCAGCACTTCTTCCTCACTCTGTCCAAGCTGTACAAGCGAACACCTACAGATTGAGTTTGCCGTCCTCAAGTAGGTACCTGTAGCAGAATAAAACAAAATGCATCGACACACGCAATAAATACTCGTTCGTCTGTTAGCAAACCACGCTACTATGTCTGCTGCCCACCTCAGTGCGATCTCCTCGCACTCCCACAGCGTGGCGTCGTGTTTCTTGGGCAATTGCCGCTCCATCTCGGTGATGTGGCCGATGCGGCCGATCTGCTCCGCCATCTGGATCCAGTCGTCCGACAGCACTGGGTAGTCGGCCATGAAGCGCACATGGTTGCGCAGGTCGGCTGTGAGCTTGGCCGAGAGCTCCTCGAAGCTGTCGGTGGCCTCTCGCTTGGGCACGTAGTGGTGTTTCCTGGAGCTGGACATGGTCGGTGACACCGTGGTGGTCTGCTGTCTCGTCGGGTGGTTTCTCCCCAAATGGGCAGCGGAGCGAGTGGCCTGCGCTCTGGTGACCTCGCCGCATTTAGTTCGCGTCGCTTCAAGATCTATTCTCAGAGGCTGCGTCCATCTTCAAGCGCGCAGTGATTGGTCGAGAGCGGCACCGAACCTGTCAAACCCAATACATATAACTTCTAGACAGTCTATCTGTAGGTTGCAACCTGTATCTCCGCTCTCGCTCTCTCAACGTCAATCTACAGCTGTAGCTTCTGTCGGATTGGCTAGTCATATGCATTCTCACAGGTTCAAAAGCCAGAAGGCTGGGGGGGAATCGGTGCCTCAGTCAACGTTCCCCACCAAAGAACCCCAGCCACTTAGTATGGACTCGCGCGGGGAGATGAAGGCGCTGGACGCGCAGATCGAGCGCCTGCGCCGCGCCGAGAACCTGACGGAGACGGAGATCTACGAGCTGTGCCAGAAGGCCAAGGAGATCCTGGCCAACGAGTCCAACGTGCAGCCCGTGCGCTGCCCCGTGACGGTCTGTGGCGACATCCACGGACAGTTCTACGACCTGCTGGAGCTTTTCCGGATAGGCGGCGCCTGTCCTGACACCAACTACCTGTTCATGGGGGACTACGTGGACCGCGGGTACTACTCGCTCGAGAGCGTGGCGCTCCTGGTGGCGCTCAAAGTGCGTCATCGCGAACGCATCACCATCTTGCGTGGCAACCACGAGAGTCGCCAGATTACGCAGGTCTACGGCTTCTACGACGAGTGTCTGCGTAAGTACGGAAACGCCAACGTGTGGAAGTACTTCACGGACCTGTTCGACCACTTGCCCATGACGGCGCTCATCGAGAATCGCGTCTTCTGCATGCACGGCGGTCTGTCGCCCTCCATCGACACGTTGGACCACGCGCGCGCACTGGACCGCGTGCAGGAGGTCCCCCACGAAGGCCCAATGTGCGACTTGGTGTGGTCCGACCCGGACGACCGCTGCGGATGGGGCATCTCGCCCCGCGGCGCCGGCTACACGTTCGGCCAGGACATCACGGAGCAGTTCAAGCGCAGCAACGGACTCACGTTCATCGCGCGCGCCCACCAGCTCGTGATGGAAGGATACCAGTGGACCCACAACCGCGGCGTGGTCACGATCTTCAGTGCCCCCAACTACTGCTACCGCTGCGGCAACCAGGCCGCGCTCATGGAGATCGACGAGGTCATGGCCGACCGCAACGGAGACAAGGTGTACGAGACGTGCAAGTTCATCCAGTTCGACCCGGCTCCGCGCGACAGCAACTTCAACGAGAAGAAGCGCACGCCCGACTACTTTTTGTAGATGGACGAGTAGCGCAGCACAGGTGTGGATACGTAGCGATACAAAAAGCGGAGAAGAAGGAGGCGCCACGGACGAGGAGGCTCTCGTGAAGCGACCGAGACGTCTATCGAGAAAGAGACAAGTGAAGTTGGTAGGTAGGTAGGTTGGTGGTCGACCTGAGGACAAGAGGCTGAGAAGGGAGTTGCGAGGGCTATGACTGGTGTCGTTCGGTTGACGTGGTGTATTTCCCTGCTTCTCACTCAGGCCTTTTTTGCTTACAAGGTGGGGCATGACGGTATTCTTCATATATGCACGATTTAGTTGAGTGTTGGGATGGGTTGTTGCAGATTTCTTGTGCGTGCCTGTTGTGCTGGTTCAGGCCCCTCAAAGCAACGTGAGGAACTGCTGCAGTTGCTTCTTGAGCTCCAGTGAGTCGCTGTGCGAGGGGTTCGTAGTGAGCGCGCGGTTGACCTTGGTGAACGAGTCGTGGAAGTCGCCAACCTTGTACGCGAGTAGCGCTGCTCGACGATGAAGCACACAATCAAAACGTCAGACCTTACATGCCAGGAACAAGGGGAGACCGAGACCCAACCGGACGTACCGCGGTTGTAGCTGGGCTCAAACATGAAATCTGCCAGCGTCTCGGAGAGCTGGAAGTTGGAGCGGGCTTGGTCGAGATTCCCCTTACGCAGCTCAAGCACACCAAGATTGTTGTAAGACTCGGCATGGTTGCTGTCCACAGACACAGCGATCTTGAAAGCCTGGTAGGCAAGACCGAGGTCGCCGATACCGATTGCGACCTGGCCGATGTTATACCAGACGTCAGCCATGCAGTCATCCGACGCGAGCGCTAGTGCACGGTCGAAACACGATAGCGTCATGTCATACTGCGACGCGTAGAAGCAGCAGAGCCCGATGTTGCACCACATCTCGGCCGTGTTCACATCCATCTGAAGCAACCGACGGTAGTAGCGTAGGGCTACCTCTGGGTGATCGGTGTAGAAGTAATTCGAGGCGAGGCAAGCAATCGCTTCGACGTTTGATGCGTCCAGCTGAAGCACCTCCTTGTACACGCTGACACTCTTCTCCACGTCGTTTAGCATGTCGTGCACGCGCGCAATGCTGACAAGGAGTTGCGTATCGCTGGGGAACTTGGTCTTTCCCTTCTCATACCTGGCTAACGCAGTGTTGGGCTGATCTAATCGCAGATACACCTTCCCCAGCTCCAAGAAGGTGATCACCATGTCCTGGTTGCGCAGCGACGACTCGAACTGCTTCTCCGCGTCACGGAACAGCCCTAGCTGGTAGTAGCACTTGCCAAGTCTCGCTTTCCACCACCAGTCTTTATAATCCGCTGCCACCGTCGCCTCGGCAGCAAGCTCAAGCGCCTTCCTTGGATTGTGCTCGCAGTAAAGCAGATAGTCCACGAGCGCCTTGGCGATAGCTGGTCGCTTCGCGTACCTCTTGAAGTCGAGACGGTTGACATCGATGAACACCCCAGAGTCCGACGCCTGCATTGACGCCGTCCCCAGTCTCACCTGTCGTCCAAGTGTCGTAGCCGGACGAGAGGTGCCCGGTCGATTGCCCTGCAGCGCTCGATCCACCGACATGCTGCCCGTCCCCGGGCGCGAGCTCGTCCCTGGTCGGGCAAAGCCACTCAGCGGCCGACCGGTAGCTGTCATGGGCCGCAGACTCGGATCGCCAGTTCCTGCTCTAGAGTTCGGTCGATTGAGGGAAGTGCCAGGCCGTGGCATGGAGGCCATTACGTTGTCGTCCATGAGCAGATCAGCCGCGCCGTCCTCTTCGAGCTCCGAGTCGTCAATGAAGTTCTGCATGGTCATGGCCTTGGTCTTAGTGACCCAGGCCGCCTGGTCGTACGGGTTCTGGGCCAGAATGTCCGAGCAAATGTCGATGCAATCCGCGAATCTCCGCTGGCGAGAGCGCAGCAGCGCCATGTAGAACGGGTCCACCTGGTCCAGCGCATCGAAGTCCGTCATGGTCATAAGAGGATCTCTTCCTGGTTCGCGTCGTTTCGAGCCGTCTGAAGTAGCACACAGTTAAGTAACCTACTTAAGGATCACTTCTCAACCGTCCGTTACTCAAAGAGACGCAGAGAAGACGCAAAGTATCATCAAGAGCTC